>JADBJO010003778.1:0-7500 GCA_016801955.1 Conus betulinus
ATATCACAAAGTGCATAATAGTTGAGAGCAGCAGTATAGTGAGCTCCTGGTATATAGTAAACGCCGGAAATAGTAAACAATTGCTTATAGTAAACGTTTTTTTTTTGGCCCCGGTCCCAAGCCTTCTCAGTCTCTGTTAATTTTAGCCGGATATAGTAAACATCGGAATAATAAACATCCTTTATAGTAAACTCATTTTCAAGTCCCTGAAGCTTCCCACCGCCGGCTATAGTAAACTTTTTATCAGTTACTTCCCTTTGACATGCTGTCATAGGGAACTCCACAAATAGTAAACGCTGGTAATAGTAAACAGCTGCTTACAGTAAACGTTTTTCTTGGTCCTGGTCCCAAGTTTTTTTTTTTTTTTTTTTTTTTTAAATTCAAACAAGTCCACACAGTACAAAACATTAGCATAAAAAAAAAAAAAAAAAAAAGAACAGATCCAAACATACGATAGAAAAAGAGGAAATCAACATATTGAACATAGTTACAATACTATTCTACATTTTAAGGCACGGTTACAGCCTCTCCAGGTGGGAGAGAGAGACTCAAGACTCAAGACTCAAGACTCAAAAACTTTATTACTCAAGGATAAGAGATTTTAGGCAATGCCTATTCTTCCAATCTGTCCTTGCTATTCTACAACATTCAACTAAGCAAACTGCACATATTAATAATGGCAGAAATAATGAAGGAATATATAGCAACATTATAATAATAACAATAAGAATAGTAATAGGAATAATAATAATGAAAAAAAAAAAAAAATACACAAACACAATCAGACACGTACTCGTGCGCGTTCGCATGCACGCACACGCTCACACATGCACGCACGCAAGCGCACTCCCACACCCCACACCTACACACCACACACACACACACACACATTTTCATTAGCTAATAATAATAGAGAGAGAGAGAGAGAGAGAGAGAGAGAGAGAGAGAGAGAGAGAGAGAGAGAGAGAGAGAGAGAGAGAAAGCACATGAGGCAAGCTTAGTACATTATGAAATTTTACATATTTGTCTTGTTTTCTTTATGCATATACATGTATACCTACACACACACACACACACACACACACACACACACACACACACACACACACACACACACACATATACATATATATATATATATATATATATATATATATATATATATATATATATCACACATACATACGTGCACGTACACATATATATATATATATATACATACACATACACACCCTATACATATACATACACACATATATAAGGTTCTGTGTTGTATCCAAAGGGGCTTTTTTTAGGCGGTGCAACAGTTTTAGGGTACTATAATCGTACTTGTGCTCGTATAATGTACAATTTCATAGTCATTCGTAAGTCAGTCTGAGCCTGCTAACATCGGCGTATATGGGTGCCATTTGGAAAGGAAATCGTTATATACAAAGTTTTTTCGAGCAATGTATTCTTCAGTTTTATATCTGTATTTTAGCTTATTAAGAAATACTTGCAGTCTGGGTGATTTCTGTTCTGTTCTACACCGATATAAATAGTGTTTTGCAAATAATACGATAAAATAAAATACATGGTCTATATGTATATCTTTATCAAATCCAACGATGGCTAATGGTTCAGTTATCTGCAAATTAAATGTACATGTATTTTTCATTCATCAAAAACCACCAGCGTTTCCCAAAAACGTTGTATGACCGTACAATACCAGAACATATGTGTGATACTGTCCTTAACAGAGGTACAGAAAGTACAAACATCGCTGTTCAATACACCCATTTTTTTCAGCACAACATTAGTACCAAGACATCTGTGTATTATTCGTAATTGTAACCATTTCATTTGTATGTCAGAAATTTTACTCAGATAAAGAAAACAGTTTTTCCAGTCATTTTCAACGTTTAGTTTTATATCCCAGTTCGTACAGATTTTCGGGTGTGTATTATTATCTATAAAAATGTCATAATATAATCTTGACCCTTTACAAACTGACGTTAACTTTTTGTAACATACATGCATATTTAAAAACATTCATTTGTATTTTCAACTTTGATTTTTGTTTTGTATATATTCAATTATAGCTGCTTTAATACCAGAAAAAGTGACAAAATTAATGTTTACATCATACTTTTGTTTAAATTGTTCGTAAGAAATAAACTGGCCATTGTCAAGCAAAAAATGAGCAATGCAATATATGCCCTTGTTGATCCATGCTTTTCCCAAAATAGTCTTTTTTCCCAACTTGTATTCTGTTTGTATAAAAGACTGGTTCCGCAAGGAGTTCATAAGACGTCTCACTGTTAACTTTGTAGAAAAATTGTTTTGTAAGCCATAAATACCTCTGTCCAAAATACATTTGATTTACAGAAGGAAGAAAGTATTTCTGGTCCATATTTCTCAATATCGCTTAAAAGTGGAAAGTTAGATGTTGTAATAGTTTTCCACTTGTGGTGTGTAGTCTGAACTTTCTGCAGCCACGTCAATTTTAGGGAAGAAGCAAACGTTTCTAATTCTGGTAGTCCAAGACCACCGTTTTGGATACTTTTGTGAGCAGTTTTTCTATTTTTTTTGTCTGGCTTTTTATTCCACACAAATTTGTAACAGTAATTTTTGTAAAGTCTGAAAAAAAAAGTGTCAGGTGGGTTAGGTAGTAATATCCACAAATGGATGAGTTTGATAAAATAAAGATTTTAAAACTGCCACTCTGCCCAAAGGAGTTAGTTGTCTTCTCACCCAAACCTTAAACAAATGTTTCACGTCCGCTAATTTTTCAGAATAATTAATATCTACACAGTTTTGCAAATCGTTGGTAAAAACCAGATTCCAAGAATTTTGAATTTTTGTGGGTTCCACTCCATACCTAAATGGTCCATGTAACGAACAGCAGAATTTTTACTTTTCTCCCCCCCAACCAAACAGCGCTAGTTTTTCCAGGATTCATATATAACCCCGATATTCGACCAAACATTTCCAATACGTTTATACATGTTTCAAATGATTTTCTCTCGCCTGCCTGCTAAAAAGAATTCCGTGTCATCTGCATACTGAGAAAGTTTATGTTCGACTGTATCTATAACTATTCCACGTATATTTTCATTTTCCCGAATCATTAATGCTAGAATTTCACAACACATAATAGGAATAGATATGGCGATAGTGGATCACCTTGTCTGCATCCCGCGGTCTATATCTCAAACCAACTAGAAACTTGACCATTAACAAGGACACATGAGTTAATATTTTTATAGAAATGTTTCAATCCATTTGCAGAAGCCCTGTTGAAAACCAAACGCGCTTTCAATACTTTAAACATAAAATCCCAGCTCACTGAATCGAATGCTTTCTCAAAGCCAATGTTTAATAAAAGCCCTGGTAAGTTGTGTTCTTCTAAATAAGCAATAGTGTCGTAAATGAGCCTAATGTTATCCCCTATGTATCTATTCTTAACAAAACCTGTTTGATCCTCATTAATGAGACCAGCTAACACACTTTTTAAACGGTTGGCTATACACGATGACCCTATTTTATATACAACATTTAACAACGATATTGGTCTCCAGTTCTTCACAAAGTGTCTTGGTTTATCTCCCTTTGGTATACATACAATTAGTCCCTGTCTTTGACACCCCCCCCCCCCCCCCCCCCCCCCCCCCCCCCCCCCCCCCCCCCCCCCCCCCCCTTCTAAATCCGGCATTTAAAGCTCTGACAACAAAAAAACCCCTATTCTGCTCCAAAAAACACTTAAAAAATTCTGTTGTGAAACCATCAGTGCCAGGACTTTTGTTGTTTTTCATGTTCTTTAATGCAATACATGACTCTTCCAGAGTGATTTCACCATCTAAATTATTTGCATCGTCACGATCTAAATGTGGAATATTTACAATGAGTTCATCCAAATCACAGTCGTCAACTTCACATTTTTTGTATATAATGATTCATAAAAACCTTGAACCTCGTGAAGAATCTCTGTTTGGTCATTCAGAATATTGCCATGGTTATCAATTAATCTAGTCATACTCTTACTTATGAAATGTCTTTTTTCTAGGTTACAGAAATAGTTCGTCATTTTTTTCCCCTTCAGCTATCCACCTAGCCCTCGATCTTAAAAGTACCCTTCTATTCTTTTCTCTCGAATAACCTTTAGCCTTTCCTTCTTTAACTCTAAAGCTTTGATCTTCTTCGTCTTTTGTCTCTTTTCTTTCGAGCCGTTGTATGTCTTGCTGTATTTTACGTTCCTCTTCATTCGTGGTTTTCTTCTTCATAGTTGCGTATGAAACAGTTTTGGACCTAAGCTTCATCAGTAAAAAATCTAGAAATAAATCATCAGAAATTGTAAACTGTAATTCGTTCAGAGGAATCGTGTGTACTGCTTCTCTTGCATAAGGGCTTACAGCATATTCTTGTTTGACATTCTCAATTTCTTTGTTGATTTCATCCAGATAGTCTTGTCCTTTAATGATGACGAGTTAAATTTCCAAAAAGTTTCCAAGTTTTTCCCTTTGACGAAACAATGGCGCACAAACGTGTGACTCTGTCACTGAAAAGAAAAATAGATTTAATCAAACAAGTTGAAGAAAACAACATGAATCAAAAATAGTTAGCCCTTGAGTTTGGAATTTTGAAAGCAGCAGTTAGTGTGACTGTGAAAAGTGGGGAAAGTTTGAAGGAGAAATTTTATAAGGGGGACTGCAATTTCAAAACGCAACCATGACAGACGTGCAACGCAGCCCCAGATTCAGAATGCCTTTTGGACTGGTTCAAGAAAACAAGTGCGAACAGCATGCCTGTCTCCAGCACTATTTTGAAATCAAAAGCCGAACAGTTTGCCAAAGATCTGGGCTTGACAGAGTGGTGTTGTTCTGAAAGTTGGATCAGGCGCTTCAACATACGCCACAACATTTCATACAGAAAAGTAAGTGGACAAAAGGAACAGTGTAGATGAATCGATCAAGATCATTCGGTTAGTGATGCCCTGTTGCCCACTCAAAAAAAGCTATGAGGAAAAAGATATCTTCAACATGGATAAAAGTGGATTATTCTGGCGCATGCTGCCAGATCGCACACTTGCGTTTAGAAGAACAAGAAGTGTACATGCGTGTGTCATTCACTCAGTGTGTGCGTCACCGTGTGTGTGTGTATGTGTCTCTCTCTCTGTCTCTCTGTCTCTGTCTCTGTCTCTCTCTCTCTCTCTCTCTCTCTCTCACTCTGTCATCATTCCATTTTCTTTTTCATTGGTTATGTGTGAACTTATTATGTGCTCTGTATGTGTGTCTGCTTTGTGTGTGCGTCTCGGTGTATTACTCATAGTGTGTGTCTTTTTCAGTGTATGCCTGTGTGCATGTGCACATTATTATGTGTGTATGTAAGTGTGCATATTCATGTGTTTGCAAACTTGTGGTGTGTGTGTGTGTGTGTGTGTGTGTGTGTGTGTGTGTGTGTGTGTGTGTGTGCGCGCGCGTGTGTGTGTGTGTGTGTGCGTATGTGTGTGTGCATGTGTGTGTGTGTGTATGTGTGTGTGTGTGTGTGTGTGTGTGTGTGTGTGTGTGTGTGTGTGTGTGTGTGTTTGATGTGCTTTTTTTCTTTCTTTATTTCTAAGGACAGCCATCTGAACGGAAGTGTGCACCACCCGCGAGTATATGACAGATGGGCACTCAGTTAGAGGCCAATTCGTTCGGTAATTAAATACTAATACGGCTTATCTTCACAGGCGACAGGTGTCGTCTTATGGTTACTGTTTATTGTCACTCTATTGTCTCCTTTAACAATTTATGTTCATAAATCAGTTTTTTTTTTTTCAATATATCCTCCTCTCAAAAGGTACAGTATGGGTGCCCACATGATGAGACAAACAGTTACACACTCAACCAGTGATCTCCATATTTATTGAGTTTGGTACATTGTACTGATGAGGGTAGATTATTTACTTACTCGAAATAAAAGTAAAATCAGAATAACATGCATTAAGTTTGAATTCATGTGAAACATTGTGGGATCTCATCTACTTCTTGCACTGACAAGCAGCAAGTGTATCATGACAATAATGGCACTCCTATGACGTTACTGACTAGAGAAGTGCAGGGAACAGAACCAGAACTGCATTCTCTTTGTTGGCCTGATAAAAGCTTTTTGATACTGTCAGTAGTGAGAGTTTGTGGGTTATATAGGCCTACTGTCTAAACTCATTTGTCCACCGAAGTTTATCAGGATCATAATGATCCTTCATATGAAGTCTCACTTAGTAGAAAATGACGTGTCTGACCCCTTCCCAGTGTACAATGGAGTGAAACAAGGATGTGCCCTGGCACTGACTTTGTTTAGCATTATGTTCACCAGAATGTAATGGTTCTCTTTACTCTCCTGTACCAATGCATCCCACTTCAGGTCTGAGAAGCGCTCACTGTCACAGGTCAATGTGCCAGGTGAATGGCTGTCCAAAAGGGAAGCGTTAGCGGGAACTGGACCAGATTTGTCCGCTGCCATCATAATAAGGATCATGCCAGTGGTTGTAGTGACATGTCAGGTGTTTCAGTGATTCACTGTATCTATAAATGAAACCAGTTTACAATCTAAAAGAAAAAAAAAAAATTTCCTCTTGTCAGTTAAAGTGTAGTAAGTTATAACAACAACAACCACAAAGTTCTTTTTAACGATGATCGGTTATAGTAAACTCATCCCTCAAAAGTTTATTATGCTGCAGTCGGTTATAGTGAACTCAGAAGCCACTGTAGTTGACATCTGTACTGGTCAAACCCTAAGTGCGCTGTCAATTGGATTTCATTTTTGCAATGTCTGTACATACTATTTCATGTTAATTGTCAGTGATTGTATTCATTAAAGGCAACTATGTAGCACATACGACACCACCTAAACCCAAGTCAGAAGTGAGTGTATGGTTGTACTAGTTGAGAACAAGACTTGTAAGTGGAATTTCGATGAATGTCTCCAACAGCTGCCACCAAATTCTGCAAGTGTTCTGCACCTTTCACCTCATTGAACTAGGAGCATACAATGTAGTTGTTCAATTGCGATCAATCATTCCGCAGCTGTATGAGGGGACCGCCTGTAAATGGAGCGGAAGGCTTTGTACACATTCTACATAGCCAGTATTCCCCCAAGGAGTGTCCTACCTCTATCATGATTTTCATAAACAAATATCATTACCTATTTATTATCGTACATATCAATGACTCTCTGTCCCAGATTCAACTTCTTCATACCGAGTCCCGTTGTATACTACCGAAAAATGCTCACACAAATGAGATGTGGACGAAGGCCTAGGAGCAGGCAATAGAAGTAGATCTGCCTTCGAGATACATTACGATGGTTCTCTCATGCAAGTAGTGAAGGCTTTTCGTATTATGATGTAATTTCTTAATCTTTTGTTCACATTGTCTACCCCCCCCCCCCCCCCCCCCCCCCCCCCCCCCCCCTTTATGTTGCCAAATAATAATGACGGAACACTTGTTAACCTGCACTCTTTTCCTACAATACTTAATTGTT
>JADBJO010003778.1:10000-35000 GCA_016801955.1 Conus betulinus
TCTCTTCTTCTGCTCACGCCTGTTGAGATAATTATTGTTAAGATATTTGTCTATTTCACACACACACACACACACACACACACACACACACTCATGCACTCTCACTCTCTCTCTCTCTCTCTCTCTCTCTCACACACACACACACACACACACACTGCCACACCCCTTGCCACACCCACTATCTTCAGTCCTCCCTCTTTTCGGGCGCCTGCAAAAGTAACAGCGTAAACGCTGTTCAATACACGGTACAATAACCGTCAGTCTCTCATCTCTACCAGCTTTCCTCTCCTTCCAACTTGGCTGCGTGTCTGGTCTGCCACACACAACACGCTCACATGGTGGCGCTCAGCAGACGATGAAAGCCCTGGCACTCTCCTTTTTTTCACCCCTTGTGTGGTCAGACCACTCGACAGGTCAGCGGCCGCTCATATTCTGGGTGAGCAATACTTTGATATTTTGCCTCCAGCTTCGCTCTCTCCTCTCTACTGACGTCAAGACGAATAATTCTCTCGTCACGAACAGACGCTATAGCGTTTCGCGATGACTTTACGCTTTCGTACGAACGAACGCTATCACGGTTTCAGCGTTCACTGATTTTTCATGCGGTGGCGGAGTGATCAGTACACGGCAACAAGATATAGATAGCATCATCAGCATTCATTCATTGGCCTGCACAGCGGTTTCGCAGCACACCATCACCCACTTTGCCTCTGTGGCTGATTGACCAGACCAACCCACATGACTTACGAATCTGCATAGAAACATGGCGTTTCTAACAAGTTTTTCTGCTAATGTGTTGGAACAAAAGTCGAGCCCGTCGGCAACGTTTTAGCATTCCTGAAGTTATTGAAATGCTACAAACGGAAGGTTCAGACATTGAAGAAGAGGATGACGAAGCTGATTAAAGTGATTCCAGTGAAGAATTTTCGAGGAGACAGGAAATTGACACTGACTCGTCTGTGGAGCTCAGTGATGATGAAGGTGAAGGTGGGCCACTTCGCTACGTGACCAGCGGTTTGCGTGCCGCGAAAGACTGGGGATTGGAGTGAGCAAGAGTTCATTGGCTTTCCTTTACGCGACTGGCGCGAAGATTCGAGTTTTTTTTTTTTCCCGATAGTGCCTCCTTTTTCTGGTGCTTCTGGCCTTCATGTGTCAGCTGAGTGCCACGCCCCCATTTTTGCATTATTGCAAGTTAGCTTGTGCATAGCAGGCATGTGATTTATCTATCTTATTTAGTTTCCTGGAGTGAATCTACCTTAACTCGTTTAGTGCATTTACTGACTTTTTCTGCTGAATGTTAGCCACCCACTGACTCTGCGAGAGTGAGTGTGTGATGCACCTGACAAAAAAAAGGATATTTTTTTCAGCCTCGAGCAAAAGAAATCGTATGAAAGTGGGAAGTTTATTCTTTTGTATTCTACTAACACAGTTGATGAATAACACTTCCTGAAAATTTCGTTGAGCTATCTCTTGTTTTGTATTTTTGTTGATTTTTTTTTAAATAACCATAACAAATGGCCCGTCCACAGGAAAAAACAAGGGACAGAACTGTCCGTCCTAAGTGAGCTAACCTGGACACAAACATGGACAGTGTCCAAGGCCTGATCACCCCCGTTCCCAGCAACTCAGTCACAAAAAGCACTAAAATCTTTATCCTCAATCATTTGTAGAGCTTCACCCACATCCTGTCACACAACCACAAAACTCCTTCGATTTATGCTGTAGTTTTACTTGGTTGGGCTAGGTTGAGGTTCATCGTCAGCCATGTCCAACTGACTCCTCACGAGCGTGTCAAACGAGAGGGATGGGGGTGGGGGTGGGGGATGAGAAGGTGATGACCAGACTATTACTGGACATGATTGGAGCTTACAGCTTATGAATAACTTAAATAGACGTATCAAGCGTTCTGATTGGTGTGTGTTGGGACTCCCTGGTCAGAAAAAAAAAAACTTTGTGTGTTCTGTGTCTTCAGCTTGGGCCGGACTATCTCACAACGCTGTCACTGGAGTCCTCAAGCATGGTTAGAACCTTGCTCTACCCACTTTGTATTCCTCGAGCGTGAACTTTACAGGAAGCTTCAGCTTTGCTTGGCGGCAGTAGAATGCAACGTCAGTCAGACCGGTTGGTCACTTAGCCAATTCTTTGCATGCTTGTTGATTTTGGCTTCCATTGATTCCACAGTGCTCGTGCTGATATCAATATATCAGAAGAGGCCACAGAAGCGTTGGGATCAGCATGAACTGTAAACACCAGTCCTTGTGTTCACCAAGAAGCCTGCACCGGTCTATTATCTGCAGAATTTTTTCTGTCATCTGCTTGGTTCCTTTGTTACAAATGACATGGTTTGACTGAACTTGAAATCGACTGTTTTAGCTATTTTTCCTTTCTGCGGGGGTGAGTCTCATCTTCCTTGGAGGAAAAGCACTGTTGTATCACCCATGAAGGCCTTTAGAGGGGGCATTTGGTGTTCATTCCTGGTCTGTACATGGAGGCCTTTAGAGGGGGGCATTTGGTGCTGATTCCTGGCATGTACAGTTCATGAAGGCCTTTAGAGAGGGTATTTGGTATCCATTCCTGGCCTGCACCTGAAGGCCTTTAGAGAGGGCACTTGGTGTTCATTCTTGGCCTGTACATGAAGGGCTTTTAGAGGGGGTATTTGGTGTTCATTCCTGGTCTGTGCATGAAGGCCTTTAGAGAGGGCACTTGGTGTTCATTCTTGGCCTGTACATGAAGGCCTTTAGAGAGGGTATTTGGTATCCATTCCTGGCCTGCACCTGAAGGCCTTTAGAGAGGGCACTTGGTGTTCATTCTTGGCCTGTACATGAAGGCCTTTAGAGGGGGTATTTGGTGTTCATTCCTGGCCTGCACCTGAAGGCCTTTAGAGAGGGCACTTGGTGTTCATTCTTGGCCTGTACATGAAGGCCTTTAGAGAGGGTATTTGGTATCCATTCCTGGCCTGCACCTGAAGGCCTTTAGAGAGGGCACTTGGTGTTCATTCTTGGCCTGTACATGAAGGCCTTTAGAGGGGGTATTTGGTGTTCATTCCTGGTCTGTGCATGAAGGCCTTTAGAGGGGGCACTTGGTGTTCATTCTTGGCCTGTACATGAAGGCCTTTAGAAGGGGTATTTGGTGTTCATTCCTTGCCTGTGCATGAAGGCCTTCAGAGGGAGCATTTGGTGTTCATTCCTGGCCTGTACTTTTCATGAAGGCCTTTAGAGGTGCATTTGGTGTTCATTCCTGGCCTGTACATGAAGGCCTTCAGAAGGGGAACTTGGTGTTCATTCCTGGCCTGTACATGAAGGCCTTTAGAGGGGGCATTTGGTGTTCATTCCTGGCCTGTACATGAAGGTCTTCAGAGGACGCATTTGGTGTTCATTCCTGGCCTGTACATGAAGGCCTTTAGAGGGGGCATTTGGTGTTCATTCCTGGCCTGTACATGAAGGCCTTTAGAGGGGCATTTGGTGTTCATTCCTAGCCTGTACATGAAGGCCTTTAGAGGGGGTTTTTGGTGTTCATTCCTGGCCTGCCTGTACAGTTCATGAAGGCCTTTAGAGGGGCATTTGGTGTTCATTCCTGGCCTGTACATGAAGGCCATTAGAGGGGGCATTTGGTGTTCATTCCTGGCTAATACATGAAGGCCTTTAGAGGGGGCATTTGGAATCCATTCCTGCCCTGTACAATTCATGGCAGCTTTCAAGATGACCTCCATTGCTAACATAAACAGTACTGGAGGATTGCATAAACCCGTTGCTATGCCAGTTTCCATATTGATCCAGTCTGCTGCGTATTGTTTTGCGGAGAACCTCATTAGGAAAGCATGGATGCACTTCCTCTGCGTTTCTCTGATGTTCTTTGAGACATGATATATTTGCATTTCTCTGATGTTCTTTGGAAGATGATATATTTTCAGTTTTCTGATGTTCTTTGAGACATGGTATATTTGCATTTCTCTGATGTTCTTTGAGAGATGATATATTTTCAGTTTTCTGATGTTCTTTGAGACATGATATATTTGCATTTCTCTGATGTTGTTTGAGACATGATATGTTTGCGTTTCTCTGATGTTTCTTTGAGACATGATGATATTTGCATTTCTCTGATGTTCTTTGGAAGATGATATATTTTCAGTTTTCTGATGTTCTTTGAGAATGGTTTGTTTGCATTTCTCTGATGTTCTTTGAGAGATCATATATTTCAGTTTTCTGATGTTCTTCGAGACATGGTATATTTGCATTTCTCTGATGTTCTTTGAGAGATCATATATTTCAGTTTTCTGATGTTCTTCGAGACATGGTATATTTGCATTTCTCTGATGTTCTTTGAGAGATGATATATTTTCAGTTTTCTGATGTTCTTTGAGACATGATATATTTGCATTTCTCTGATGTTGTTTGAGACATGATATATTTGCATTTCTCTGATGTTCTTTGAGACATGATATATTTTTAAGGGCCACTCTAAAATCTCTTGTGTGGAACTGATCCATATGCATTCGCAGGATCGACTCACACCATATGGCAGTCCCGTTTCTTTGCCCTAGCTCTTTGGATGGCTTCCAAGATCAGCGTGGTACGTTCTACACTGCCAGAGACGGCTGAGACGCTTCCTTTCCAGACCGATAAATCCAGTTGCTCATGTTCTGTCAGGTATTTAGTCAGCCTGGTTGTCATGACAGAGAAGAAGCCCCCCCCCCCCCCCCCCCCCCCCCCCCCTCCTCCCGACGTTCGGAAGTAGTAGCATCGGTCTAAACTAGTAGATATCACTCGAGGTTGGCTCTTTGAGAATGTACACTCTGTCCGCTATCATCCTTTGGTCGCTGAGCTTCAAGTTCATCCATGCTGATCTTCTTATGGAGCCATTCAAAGACATTGGACATTTCTTGTACAGCAGATGTACTGAGATTCCATGTGTTCCACGAAGACCTTTAGCGAGGGTTGTTGGTATTCATTCCCCTCCTGTACAGCAGATATAGTGAGATTCCTTATGGTCCACGAAAGCCTTTAGCAAGGGCTGTTGGTATTCATTTCCCACCTGTACACATGTGGTCCACGAAGACCTTTAGCGAGGGCTTTTGGTATCCATACGCCACCTGTACAACGCATGGTAGGTTTCATGACGGCCTCTCTATTGCCAACACAAACAGTATTAGTGAAACTGCACCGCCCACTGCCATGAGAGAGAGAGAGAGAGAGAGAGAGAGAGAGAGAGAGAGAGAGAGAGAGAGAGAGAGAGAGAGAGAGAGAGTACACTCTAATAAAAATGTAACGGGGGAATAGAACAAAAATCAAGTTTAATTTCTGTGAACGCGATTCCATTGTAAAGATACACACACGCACACAATATTATTTATTTGCTTTTGATACCAACATAAAGAAAACAACAACATCTATTCTCCCTTTATTTACAAGATGATTTATTTAATATTCAGCTGTTGTTCTTCTGCTTCTGCAAGCAAACGACCAAGCAAGACGAGAGAGAGAGAGAGAGAGAGAGAGAGAGAGAGAGAGAGAGAGAGAGAGAGAGAGAGAGAGAAGGGAGAGGGGCGGGATAGAGCATACAGGGAAAAGCATGGTCTTAATGTAATTCGAAAACAAGTATTTGAACAGAATCCAAACAGTCCCAATAGAATTTTTAAAACAACACCAACCCTAACAACCAGACCAAAAACATAACAGAATGAGCTTACATATCCTGATTGAAATACATCCAAGCAAAACGTGGATGCAGACCATAACATATCATAGTAATTCAGGCTATTTACATCACATTGTATCATCAAACATAGCACTGACACAACTCTGACGTAAGTGTTCTAAACAACACTTCACTGTGGTCATAAAACTTCTCTGTTGGACCTAATGATTTAATACGACCGGAAACATTAACATTCAATAACAATGCCTACATAATTCTATGTGCACATTCTCACAAATGTACGATTCCGTGAAAAATCGTTAAAAAAAATCAGATCACTTTTGTTAATTCATTATCTAGAAGACCTCACAATCTCAAGCATGGAACAACGTGTGAATGAGTACACCAATACATTTTTAGTCTTGCCCAGTGTCTTCAACAATATCAATCTTTAGGCTTCGTCATCATCATCAACAACAACAGTCATAGCACACAACAACAACCACCATCAGGACGACGACCATAACAACAACAACTACAACAACAAGAAGCACAGAAGCAACAACAATAAGCAAAGGAACAACAGCAACCATGTGAGATCAAAATGAATTAACTGAAAATCAATGTCCAATGTGAAATAATGAACAGTGATATAACAAAACTTTGGAAAAATGAACGATGATATAAGACAGATTTGGGAAATGACTGAAATGTGTGCATGTCACTTGCACATATATGGACATCCAAAGCAATAAGTATTCATAGAATGTTCTCCCCGTAGTATACACAACACACACACACACACACACACACACACACACACACACACACACACACACACACACACACATACACACACACATACAAACACGCGTGCGTGCGTACGCACGCACGCACGCACATACACACACATGGAGAAGAGAAAGTAAAACAAAGGGTAAGCTATGTTTGTGTCTCTGTGTCATATTTTTGGCCATTGTTTACACTGTACATATACATCTTTTTTTTTTTTCGATGAATTCAAACACTTTTCTCTCTTTCTTTATCCTTGCTCTTTCTTTCCATCCATGCGTTCCTATACACTTTGGCTTGGAGTTCTCTCATCCGACAGTGTCATTTTGTTTGTTCTGTGTGCTCTGTGTCGTCATTTCTGCCCAGACGATCCGTATTGTGAACAGCATTCGTTTGCAGTCAAGGGCGTGTAATTAATTTCATCATGGGAGAAAAGTTACCTTACTTGTTTGTTCGTTATTTGCTGTTTGATACTTCCTACTTCATTTAAGATTTCTTCTCATACTAATCCAACTGAGGTTACCTGTGTTTGAAAGTGTACGTCTTATGTGTGTTTGACTATGTACAAGATCAAAACGATGCTATTCTAGAGCAAGGCTCTGTTTGTGTTTTTTTTCATTTCTCCAGCTGTTGCTGCTATGTATGTACAGGCGTCAGGTACAGGGTTTCTCCTACTTATTTACTGTTGTTTACTGTTAATTATTCCCTGCCTCATTTACGTTTTTCTTTCAACAACAATAGCAGCAACAACAACAGCAGCTGCAACAACAATAGTAATAACGATAATAATTATTCCAATAATATAATAATAGTAGTAGTAGAAATGATAACATACGTCAGGAGGCCGGAAAAGCTCCATGAAGAGGTCAGGGGAAGTCAGGAGGCCAGAAAAGCTCATGATGAAGTCAGGGGAAGTCAGGAGGCCAGAAATGCTCCATGGGCAGGGGAAGCCACGAGACCAGAAAAGCTCCATGTAGAGGTCAGGGGAAGTCAGGAGGCCAGAAAAGTTCCATGAAGAGGTCAGGGGAAGTCAGGAGGTCAGAAAAGCTCTACGGTCAGGGGAAGTCAGGAGGCCGGAAAAGCTCCATGGGTAGGGGAAGTCACGAGGCCAGAAAAGCTCCATGGACAGGGGAGGTCAGGAGGCCAGAAAAACTCCATGAAGAGGCCAGGTGAAGTCAGAAAGCCAGAAAAGCTCCATGGGCAGGGGAGGTCAGGAGGCCAGAAAAGCTCCATGAAGAGGCCAGGGGAAGTCAGAAAGCCAGAAAAGCTCCATAGGCAGGGGAGGTCAGGAGGCCAGGAAAAAAAAACTCCATGATCAGGGGAAGTCAGGAGGCCAGCAAAGCTCCATGAAGAGGTCAGGGGAAGTCAGGAGGCCAGAAAAGCTCCATGGGCAGGAGAAGTCAGGAGACCAGAAAAGCTCCATGGTCAGATCAGGGGAAGTCAGGAGGCCAGACAAGCTTCATGGTCAGGTCAGGGGAAGTCAGGAGACCAGAAAAGCTCAGTGGACAGGTCAGGGGAAGTCAGGAGGCCAGAAAAACTCCATGAAAGTCAAGAGAAGTCAGAAGGCCGGAAAAACTCCATGTCAGGGGAGGTGAGGAGGCCAGAAAAAGCTCCATGTAAAGGTCAGGAGAAGTCAGAAGGCCAGAAAAGCTCCATGGACAGGACAGGGGAGGTGAGGAGGCCAGAAAAACTCCATGAAGAGGTCAGGGGAAGTCAGAAGAAGGCCAGAAAAGCTCCATGGACAGGACAGGGGAGGTGAGGAGGCCAGAAAAGCTCCATGAAGAGGTCAGGGGAAGTCAGAAGGCCAGAAAATCTCCATGGGCAGGGGAGGTCAGGAGGCCAGAAAAGCTGCATGGTCAGGAGAAGTCAGGAGGCCAGAAAAGCTCCATGGTCAGGTCAGCAGTCAGGATGGCAGAAAAACTCCATGGTCAGGGAAAGTCAGGAGGCCAGAAAAGCTCGATGGACAGGGGAAATCAGGAGGCCAGAAAAGCTCGATGGACAGGGGAAATCAGGAGGCCAGAAAAGCTCGATGGACAGGGGAAATCAGGAGGCCAGAAAAGCTCGATGGACAGGGGAAATCAGGAGAACAGAAAATTCCATCGACACGCCTGTTTTCACTTTCAGCCAGGTGCCACAGACATTGAGACCAACCATCGCTTTGGCCGACTAAAGGGAGGTAAATTCAATAGTAATTTCATCCTAGGTAGCGCTTCCTTGTACTACTAAATCAAGCCGTCTTCCTTTGGATTGCGAAAACAAACACATCAATGATATTTTTCACAGGGGGGGGGGGTGGGGTGGGGGATGGAGGGGGGATATCATCCTTCAGTCGTGAGTATCATTTAATCGAAGCAAAAACATCGGTGGAACCCAATGGCTCATGTATGAAAAAAGACCTACGACCCCCCCCCCCCCCCCCAACCCCCCCCTTTTCCCCCCAACCCCTGTTAATCTCCCCCCAGTAGTACCCCCCCCCCCCTCCCTATCCACTTCACCTGTCTGCTCTCGTTTCCAAAACAAATCATTATTTCGACAACCCAAACGGCTTGACAATGATAGCAACGTTATAGAACACCCATATTACCGTGCCGATAATACGAAGCCATGCAAAAGAAATAAAAGTAAAACGCACCAGACATGGATCAGACGATGAAAAACAGCTCTTTTTTTTTTTTTTTTTTAGGGTTTTCCTAGTGTCACGTCCAGCTATCACTGAGACAATGTTGGCGAAGGGTAGATTAACACAGAAGACCAACACACGTAGTGAAAGACGGACAGAAACGTGATGGAACAGCATTGTCACATTGTCATGAGTAGGGGATAACACACACACACACACACACACACACACACACACACACACACACACGAAGACACGCGCGCGCACACATACACATCACAAATACACACGCGCGCTCACACGGATACACACAGATACACTTGCATGCACGCACGCACACACACGCTCATACACACACGCGCGCAAGCGCCCACGCACGCACATACACACACACGCGCACGCGCCCACACACACACGCACACGCACACACGCACACACACACACACACACACACACACACACACACACACACACACCCCACCCCCCCCCCCCCCCCCCCCCCCCCCCCCCCCCGTCCCGTTGTTTCACAGAGAAATTCATCTGTTTTTGTTCAGACCTTTAGTCCGCCTGTCTTTCTCACCGTTGTTTCCTTCATATCCTGTCCTGATCCAATCCCATGCGCTGAATGAAAAGACGTTTTGGTCGTCAAGAAGACAGCCAGTGGATCGTTCAGTGGCAACACTCGCCCATCTCAGGGCCCACTACCCGCACAAGGCCTGCCTCTTCTCCCCCATCCCCATTCTTGCCTCGTTTCTCCTCCCGCTAACTCCCCTTTCCCTTACTTCTCTCCCCTTTGCTCTCCCCCCCCCCCCCCCCCCCTTCCGTCTTCCTATTGCCCCTTCCACTCAAAAACAGACACGTGCGCGCGCGTGCGCGCGCGCGCACACACACACACACACACACACACACACACACACACACATTTTCCTCTGCGTTAGCTACCCGTTTCAGCTGTCGCTGTCTTCGTCAGTTTATCGGTGTTTATAGTAGTCAGTCTCTGTGAGTCCTTTCTTGTGCTAAGCCCAGTCGAGTGAACATAAACCAGACAACACAAGGCTATGAAAACAATATTCCGATTTCCCCTTCAAGTTTCTTCAAGGAAGATGATGATGATGATGATGATGATGATGATGATGATGATGATGATGATGATGATGATGACGGCGACGACGACGACGATGATGATACGATGTATAAACACTAACACTGAAAAGAGTGGCACGATATTTACTGTTAACTATACAACAACAATGTGTACACACATTCACGCTCTTTCTCTCCTGTTACTTTACTCACACTTATGTATGTGCCAGCACATATGACTCGGCAAACTCATATGCATTTTCACATATGTAACACACAACGCAGGATATTATGAAAAAAAAAAATGAATACGTTTCTCTTCAGTTCATTTATCTACTGCCTAACATAATACAGGGCGTCCTCACAGGGCTTTTAGATCGTCAACATCGATTTCATGTTAAAAGTAAATGTGTGTGTGTGTGTGTGTGTGTGTGTGTGTGTGTGTGTGTGTGTGTGTGTGAGTGTGTGAGAGAGAGAGAGAGAGAGAGAGAGAGAGAGAGAGAGAGAGAGAGAGAGAGAGTTAGGGAAAAACATAAACGGTTTGAGCTTCAGAGGAGAGAGAGAGAGAGAGAGAGAGAGAGAGAGAGAGAGAGAGAGAGAGAGAGAGAGAGAGAGAGAGAGAGAGAGAGAGAGAGAGAGGAGTAGGATTAGAAAAAAAAGCGTAACGATTTAAGCTTCAAAACGCATTCACAATGCCACTTATAGGTGTTCTTTCCCTAATTTTTTTTTCTCTTAGCCTGCTCTGCCTCCTTTATATTTTATAATAGTGTGGGAAATCTGTTCCACAAACGAACACCAGAATATGAAGAACGGATGTGTGTGTGGACAATTCTGGTCTGGAAATAGGTAGTCCATGCTAGTGTTCTTGAGTGTCAGTTTTGGCGTGTGTCTGCGATCTTTTATGAAACAGCTTTGGTCACAACATTGTGTACGCAAACTGTCCTGTGTAAAAGAGTCTATCACGAAATGTTTTAATCTGCGGTTTGCCTGGAGTGTCTGAGTAATTAAGGACCTCGATTTCAGAAACAATGTTCACACTGCTCTGTTACACATACGGCCCTGTTTTTTACCTAACATCAGTGCAGCTCTCTCTCTCTCTCTCTCTCTCTCTCTCTCTCTCTCTCTCTCTCTCTCTCTCGTACACACACACACACACACACACACACACACACACACACACACACACACACACACACACACACACACAGTGAGTGATGCATAATCAAATGTTTCTACAATACGAGCAAAAAAAAAAAATCGTTTTGAAGTGATGACCGTCTTGAAGTTTTTTTTTTTTTTTTTCAAGCTAATTGAAATATTTTGCTGAAAAGACTTGAAACATGAGAGAGGAAAGATCAGTCCGCGATCAATCTGGATCAGCAAAGACATCCCATCCCACGACACTCGTCCTCTGTCCTGTTGTTGTCACAAACAAACACATGTAAACAATGGCGCGAACCGTGAGATCATTCTTTGTCTGTCTGTCTGTCCTGTTGTTGTCACAGATAAACACATGTAAACAATGGCGTGAACTGTGAGATCATTCTTTGTCTGTCTGTCTGTTGTTGTCACAGATACACACACGTAAACAATGGCGTGAACTGTGAGATCATTCTTTGTCTGTCTGTCTGTCTGTTGTGGTCACAAACAAACACATGTAAACAATGGCGTGAACCGTGTGATCATTCTTTGTGTGTCTGTCTGTCTGTCTTGTTGTTGTCACAAACAAACACATGTAAACAATGGCGTAAACTGTGAGATGATTCTTTGTCCATCTGCCTGTGTCACAGATAACACATGTAAACAATGACGTGAACTGTGGGGTGTTTTCTTTGACGTTCTGTCGCGCGGAGAAACTCAGACTTTTTTTTTTTTGCTTTTGTTTTTTGTTTTCTGCTTTGTTTTTTGATTTGGCTGCTTTCAAAAACATGTTTTTTTTCATGAAACAAATTCAGAAGATTTTGAATAAAGTTTCAATATATTTTGTTTCCGCCAAAATGTATGTATGTCAATACCTTGAATGAAGAGATGCGTTATCTGCAAACATTTTGAAACTGCAGTCAGGAATCAAAATAAAACCACTCACACAGAAAAAAAAGGGGGGGGGGGGGGGGGGGGGGGGGTCATCATGGAGACGCTTGTCGTGATCCAGAGTGAACAGAAATACGTTCTGAGCTTTGAGTGTACACACTGTTTTCTCATGCGAACAGGAAGATGACGTGAGGCGAAGAAGTTCTGGCATTAATCAATCAAACTCCATGTAAAGCGACAACAAAGAGTAACGGATGCCATCTCTGTCTTGCTTATTTTCCTTTCTTACTGTGGAGAAAACAGTTAAACAGTTCCATAAATATTCTTTGACAGGAAGGATCTGTGCGGAAACCGGATGGAGCTTTATGGATTAGACTTTTCAACAACAACAACAACAACAACAAAGGAACTAACCTAGAAAGAAAAAGCAAATCATGCTTCATTCAGTCTTTTTCTAAAGACTTTGATAGGAGAGATAAACTTGAAACAACAGGCAAGTGTCTTGGTCTAAACAAAACGAAGGAATTCAGCCACCTTAAATTTTAGCGGAAACAGAGTTCTTCAATACAAATCTATGTCAAATCTTCCAATGCATCGATAATTGTAGGTCATCGCACCTTCAGTATATTCGCATTTAATTGTTCCGAATCATGACTCACTGAGTGAATGTTTTTTTTCCTCATAAATCTGTTAATTTCTTGCCACCAGCTTAAAGTCTTTACGACCCGTTCAGACGGTACGTCAATCTTCGGTATGATTTTGTTCATAGAATAGTTTCATTTTAACTTTTGGTTGATGGGGGCTAGTTTGTTTCTGTTGTATTGTTTATGTCTTTATTTGAGTATGTATCTATTTATTAATCAGTTAAGCATGGCAAGACATGATTGCTCGCAGCAGATCTGAAAAACAGATCCAGGCTTTGGAAATGGTCTGTTGCCGCGAGGCGCTAAACACCACATCCTAATCAGCAATGACTAAACACCTCCAACCCTCAAGCAATACATAGGTCAGTACCAACATTTGCTGACATCAGTTAGAAACGAAACGTTCGTGGAGACGGCCATATAACACGACGTTCCAGTCTCGCTACAACATCCCTCCAGGGCACTGTGGAAGGAGAGAGATGGAGACCAGAGAAAAACTGATGGATGGACGGCACCATGGCACAGCGGGCAGGGAACCACTGGCTGAAACCCAGCCCTGCACACCACATGCAGACCTGAGGGAACCACTGGCAGAAACCCAGGCCCTGCACACGACCTGCAGACCTGAGGAAACCACTGGCTGAAACCCAGGCCCTGCACACACACCTGCAGACCTGAGGGAACCACTGGCAGAAAACCCAGGCCCTGCACCTGCAGACCTGCAGACCACTGGCTGAACCCCTGCCCTGCACACGACCTGCAGACCTGAGGGAACCACTGGCAGAAACCCAGGCCCTGCACACGACCTGCAGACCTGAGGGAACCACTGGCAGAAACCCAGGCCCTGCACACCACATGCAGACCTGAGGAAACCACTGGCTGAAACCCAGGCCCTGCACACCACATGCAGACCTGAGGAAACCACTGGCTGAAACCCAGGCCCTGCACACGACCTGCAGACCTGAGGGAACCACTGGCTGAAACCCAGGCCCTGCACACGACCTGCAGACCTGAGGGAACCACTGGCTGAAACCCAGGCCCTGCACACGACCTGCAGACCTGAAGGAAGGGATGCCAGGATGGGGTGATGTGAGGGTTGTCAGATCTTAGAGTGACCATACCCCGAGGCAGCGTGACCCAGACCCACACCCCGAGGAGATGTGACCCAGGCCCACACCCCCCAGACAGCCTGACCAGACCCACACCCCCAAGGAAGTGTGACCCAGCCCCACATCCCCGAGGAGGTGTGACCCAGACCCACACCCCGAGGAGGTGTGACCCAGACCCACACCTCGAGGAGGTATGACCCTGACCCACACACCCAGGCATCGTGACCCTGACCCACACACCCCAGGCATCGTGACCCTGACCCACACACCCCAGGCATCGTGACCCTGACCCACACCCCAGGCATCGTGACTCTGACCCACACCCCCGAGGAGATGTGACCCAGACGCACACCCCAGGCGTGACCCAGACCCGCACCCTTAGGAGGTGCGACTCAGACCCACACACTCCAGGCATCGCGACCCAGACCCACACCCCCGAGGAGGTGTAACCCAGACCCACAGCTCCAGGCAGCAGCGTGACCCAGACCCACACCTCGAGGAGGTGTGACCCAGACCAATACCCCAGGCAGCGTGACCCAGACCCACACCCGAGGAGGTGTGACCCAGACCCACACCCCAGGCAGCGTGGCCCAGACCCACACCCCAAGGAGGTGTACCCAGACACACACCCCCAGGCAGCGTGACCCTAACCACACCCCGAGAAGGTGTGACCAAACCCGCACCCCGAGGAGGTGTGACCCACACCCACACCTGCAGGCAGCGTGATCTGACACTGACAGAGTGACACTGCCGACATGGTCATGCATGGGCAGAATGAATTTCTCATGTTCAAGAAATTAATCTATGAAGAGCTTTTTTTTTAGAAGCAAATGTCATCACTATCACCAGGGTTGTCGACACACAAATCTGTATGCATACATACCCACAGGCATAAAGACACATGTACAGGTTAACTGATAGCTAAGTGTGTGTGTGTCTGTGTGTGTGTGTGTGTGTGTGAGAGAGAGAGAGAGAGAGAGAGATGAGAGAGAGAGAGAGAGAGAGAGAGAGAGAGAGAGAGAAGAGAGAGAGAGAGAGGGGGGGGGGGGGCATTCGTGACCAGCCTATACACACAAACATTCACGGTCAGTTTTTTTTCTTCTACTCCTCTTCATTTTTTTTTCATTTTCTTCAAACTGAATAGGTCAAGTCCTCCAAAGCGACCACAGATGGTCGGCCAAAGTCCTCCAAAGCGACCACAGATGGTCGGCCAAAGTCCATCAAAGCGACCACAGATGGTCGGGTCGGCCAAAGTCCACCAAAGCGACCACAGTTTGTAGGCCAAAGTCCACCAAAGCGACCACAGATGGTCGGCCAAAGTCCACCAAAGCGACCATAGATGGTCGGCCAAAGCCCACCAAAGCGACCACAGTTTGTAGGCCAAAGTCCACCAAAGCGACCAGAGATGATCGGCCCAAGTCCACCAAAGTGACAACAGGTGATCGATCAAAGTCATCAAAGTGACCACAGGTGATCGGTCAAAGTCATCAAAGTGACCACAGGTGATCGGTCAAAGTCCATCAAAGTGACCACAGGTGATCGGTCAAAGTCCACCAAAGCGACCATACGTGTGTCCACTCCAGTCTAGTCAGTTCCGCCCCCATCTTAGTTCCGGGCAGACTGGGCAGAGTCCAGACATGCACCTGCAATGATATTGACAGAGTGACCACAGAACGAGAGGTCAGGGTGTTTGACCTTATTGCTGGGCAATGCTAATATCAGGCCAGTACAGCCGGTCACCGCCAGCCCATCCCTCACAACGACACAAGCTGAACACCCACATCAGGTGATGGTCAGTTGCTGGGGAATTTCAGCACTGTTGACAGCGTGGGATTCCACACAACAAAATCTCTGTCCCTGTACTCCCATGCAACCGCGTTGAGGCCGGTCAGTAATAAGCGTACCTGTGTCATAAGAGAAAGGTGGACAATATCAGTCCTTGAAAGGCATTCACATGTCTAACACTGTGAGAGCTACATTGCATTCTGCTGAGAACTCACGTAGGTCAATGACTCAAGAGTTATATTGCGTTCTGCTGTGAATTGACGTAGGTCAATGACTAAGAGTTATATTGCGTTCTGCTGAGAACTGACGTAGGTTAATGACTCAGAGTTATACTGCGTTCTGCTGAGAACTGACGTAGGTTAATGACTCAGAGTTATACTGCGTTCTGCTGTGAACTGACGTAGGTCAGTGACTCAGAGTTATATTGCGTCCTGCTGTGAACTGACGTAGGTCAATGACTCAGAGTTACATTGCGTTCTGCTGTGAACTGACGTAGGTCAATGGCTCTGTGAGAGTTATATTGCGTTCTGCTGTGAATTGACGTAGGTCAATGACTCAGAGTTATATTCGTTCTGCTGAGAACTAACGTAGGTCAATGACTCAGAGTTATACTGCGTTCTGCTGTGAACTGACGTAGGTCAATGACTATGTGAGAGTTATACTGCGTTCTTCTGTGAACTGACGTAGGTCAATGACTCAGAGTTATATTTGCGTTCTGCTGTGAACTGACCTAGGTCAATGACTCGGAGAGTTATTTTGCGTTCTGCTGTGAACTGAACTAGGTCAACGACTCCGGATTCGCGGTAGGTCATTGCCCAACGGCGGCCAATCTTCGTCTTTTGTTCTTATTTTCTTTTTAGACGTCTTGTAAGATGACTGACATTGATAATAATTATAATGAAAACCTTTGTGTCCAGACTTTCCAACTGACAGCATCTTAGGCACGTTTCACTGCGATCAGTACATCTTCCTTGATCTCACTCTAACGCGGGTGCTGGTGAAAGACTTTAACGGATAATTTCTTAAATGATGACGAAGTAATTTTGAACCCGTAGTTTGACATTTTAATTTTTAGTTCGTAAAGTTTTGTATACACAGTGCTTGTAACTTTCATGTGACTCTCTGGGTGTGTAAATTGTTGCGAAATCACGCCAAACGTCATGCCATTTTCAAACAAATGGGTCACTGGGACACAGACTGTTTAAACCATGGCGGGGAACTGAGAACATTGAGGACTGGGCCGGTAATGGTTTCCTAGAATTGGATTCGTCACAGTTCATCAAACTTCTCTGAAAGTCGTTTCTTTAAGGAAACAAATCGTACCACAGCTGTTCACAACTGATTGCCAAAACTCACCGCGGCTGTCTGAAAGCGGTTTGGTGATGATTTACGGCGCTTTCATACGAGGGGTTTGTCAGAACTCATTATAGTTGCCTCTAAATGGGTTTGTCCCAACTTGCCTTGAATGTTGTGTCTAGACTGGGATTTATCCAAACTTATGGTAATGTAGAAATGGATTTATCCATATGTATGGTTATGTAGAAATGGATTTGTCCAAACGTATGGTTATGTAGAAATGGATTTGTCCAAACGTATGGTAATGCAGAAATGGATTTGTCCAAACGTATGGTTATGTAGAAATTGATTTGTCCAAACTGATAAAAGGTTGTGTGGAAGGAGACTTGCCCAAACTTCTTATTGTTGTGTAGAAAGGGATGTGTTCAATCTCATTATGGTTGTGTAGAAGATTAGTCAAAACTTCTTATTGTGGTACAGTGGGGATTTGTACAAATTCACTATAATTCTACAGAAGGGGATTTGTCAGAACACATTATGGTTGTGCAGAAGAGGATTTGTTCACACTCATTATGGTTTTGCAGATGGGGATTTAACCAAACTCATTCTTGTGGTATACAGGGGGATTTTTACCAAATTCATATGGTTGCGCAGACGGGGATTTGATCAAACTCATTATGGTTGTGCAGATGGGGATTTGACCAAACTCATTATTTAGAAAAGAAAGAGAAGGGTTAGTTACCGCCAAGGACATAGACTAACAAGCTACGGAACAAGACACAATGCATTTCGATCTCTTGGGTCTTCTTCAGGCAAAAACAAGTACCAAAAACAGAGAACGAGAAACTTATCTGGTCATGATGGAGCAAACCGGTAAAATGGCCGACCAAACTCATTTATTATGGTTGTGCAAAAGGGGATTTGACCAACTCATTATGGGTTGTGCAAAAGGGGATTTGACCAACGCATTATGGTTGTGCAAAAGGGGATTAGTCCAAACTCATTATGTTTGTGCAGAAGGAGATTTGTCCAAACTCGTTACAATTATGTAGAGGAGGGGGGGAGGGGGGGGGGGGGGGGGGGGGGGGGGTGGGGGGACCAAACTTAAGATGGTTCTGTAGAAGGGGATTAGTCTGAACTTATTGTTGTAGTATACAGGGGGTTGGTTCAAACTCATTTGGTTGTGTTCCAGTGACTTTGACCAAACTCATTTACGGTATAGATCTTGGGATGGGATGGGGGCGGGGATGGGAGTGGGGGGGTTTGATCCTCCTCTCCAGAGTGAAGCTTGAGAGTTCTTTTTTTTTAAAAAATAATGTCTGCTATCTGAATGGCAGGCGTGCAGTGGCTGTCCGCTTTCGTCGTCCACTGACTGATCGTCATCATGAAGGTTCCTCCTTGTCATCGTTGTCGTCATCATCTTCCTCATCACTACCGTCCACATACTGAATAGCTACATCAACACCCAACCTGAACTCGTCCAGCCAAATCCTGATCCTGATCTACTTATGTACATTCACGATCTAATGAGGGAGAGTTAGGTCTCAAAACTGTCGCAAACAACATCTTATGTACAACCGTGGAACTTTCGTTCGGGGAGAAGAACAGTACAGACTGCGCTCTCCCTAAAACGTTTCGCTCGGGCTAAATACAAGCAGGAACATTCCAGTACTGGATATGTTGATCTCCAAGATTTTCGGGGAAACCACCTTTTCACTACAACCGTACTCTGATCCGTTGCCCTCAAATTACAATGCCAGTGCTGGTACTCTCATTTCTGGAAAATATTTCCCTTTCAAACGGGTAGATCTGAAGACAAAAGAAACAAAAAAAGGGCGTAAGAATCGTTCTTTGAACTGGCTCAGATCTGAGAAGTTTCAGTCCGCTCGGTGGAGGTGCGGGCAGGGAAGAGCTTGCGAGCCTCATCCCGGCAGAAGTTGTAGCGTAGAGCGGCATGCCGGTACTGGTTCTGGTTCCGGCGCATCATGTGGTGATTGTGGCTGTCCTCTGAGTAGTAGTCGGAGCAGTAGTCCTTGGCCGGCTTGCTGACGCAGCGGCACGGCAGCATGGAGAACAGCACGCGGAACTCTCGCTTGAACTTGGCCTGCGGACCGCCAGAACGACAACAGTGAGTGGAGGAAGCGGTGACGGCACCAGTAAATGAAGGAAAGAGTCACAGGACCACAATGAATGAATGACAGTGACATGACAGCAGTGAGTGAAGGGAGGAGGGACATGACAGTGAGTGAAGGAAGGGGTGACATGACAACAATGAGTGAAAGAAGGGTGACATGACAATGAGTGAAGGAAGGGGTGACATGACAACAATGAGTGAAAGAAGGGGTGGCATGACAATGAGTGAAGAAAGGGGTGACATGACAACAATGAGTGAAGGAAGGGGTGACATGACAGTAAGTGAAGGAAGGGGTGACATGACAACAATGAGTGAAGGAAGGGGTGACATGACAATGAGTGAAGAAAGGGGTGACATGACAACAATGAGTGAAAGAAGGGGTGACATGACAATGATGATGAGGAAAGGGGTGACATGACAACAATGAGTGAAAGAAGGGGTGACATGACAACAATGAGTGAAGGAAGGGGACATGACATGACACATGACAACAATGAGTGAAGGAAGGGGTGACATGACAGCAATGAGTGAATGAAAGAGTGACATGACACAACAATGAGTGAAGAAGGGGTGACATGACAATGAGTGAAGGAAGGGGTGACATGACAGCAATGAGTGAAGGAGGGAGTGACATGACAATGAGTGAAGGAAGGGTGACATGACAACAATGAGTGAAGGAAGGGGTGACATGACAACATGAGTGAAGGAAGGGGTGACATGACAGCAATGAGTGAAGGAAGGGGTGACATGACAGCAATGAGTGAAGGAAGGGTGACATGACAGCAATGAGTGAATGAAAGAGTGACATGACAGCAATGTGTGAAGGAAGGGTGACAGAACAGCAATGAGTGAAGGAAGGGGTGACATGCCACAATGAGTGAAGGAAGGGGTGACATGACAACAATGAGTGAAGGAAGGGGTGACATGACACAATGAGTGAAGGAAGGGGGGGTGACAGGACAACAATGAGTGAAGGAAGGGTGACATGACAGCAATGAGTGAAGGAAGGGGTGACATGACAACAATGAGTGTGAAGGAAGGGTGACATGACAACATGAGTGAAGGGAAGGGGTGACATGACAACAATGAATGAAGGAAGGGGTGACATGACAACAATGAATGAAGGAAGGGTGACATGACAACAATGAGTGAAGGAAGGGTGACATGAACACAATGAGTGAAGGAAGGGGTGACATGACAACAATGAGTGTGAAGGAAGGGGTGACATGACAACAATGAGTGAAGGAAGGGGTGACATGACAGCAATGAGTGAAGGAAGGGGTGACATGACAACAATGAGTGAAGGAAGGGGTGACATGACAACAATGAGTGAAGGAAGGAAGGTGTGACATGACAGCAATGAGTGAAGGAAGGGGTGACATGACAACAATGAGTGAAAGAAGGAAAGACATGAAGCAATGAGTGAAGGAAGGGGTGACATGACAACAATGAGTGAAGGAAGGGGTGACATGACAACAATGAGTGATTGAAAGAGTGACATGACAGCAATGAGTGAAGGAAAGGGGGTGACATGACAACAATGAGTGAAGGAAGGGGTGACATGACAACAGTGAGTGACGGAAGGGGTGACATGACAGAAATGAGTGAAGGAGAGAGTGACATGACAACAATGAGTGAATGAAAGAGTGACATGACAACAATGAGTGATGGAAGGGGTGATATGACAGCAATGAGTGAAGGAAGGGATGACATGAACAATGAGTGAAGGAAGGGTGACGTGACAACAATGAATGAAGGAAGGGTGAATGAGCAATGAGTGAAGGAAGGGGTGACATGACAGCAAGTTCCTGGAAGGAAGGGGTGACATGAGAACTCGTGAACTGCATGGAGCGAAGGAAATCGAGCAGCTAAGCTGATCCACTTCCCTTGGGAAAAAAACAGAGGTGGCAACAGAAGGAAAACTTAGGCAGCAGAAAAGAGCAAAGTTAGGCAACAGATGACAGATGGAAAAGCTAGGCCACAGAAACAGTGAAGGAAGTTAGACTAACAGAAACAAGAAAAGGTGACGCCACAGAAACAGAGAAAAGGAAGGCGACAGGAACAGAGAAAGTTAGGCCACAGAAACAGCAAAAAACTAGGAAGAACAGGAACAGAGAAAACTAGGCCACAGCATGCCAGAAAAGAAAGCCACAGAACAGAGCAAAGCTAGGCCACAGAAACAGAGAAAAGCTAGGCTGGAAACAGAAAAAACCCAGAGGCCACAGAAACAGAGAAAAGCTAGGCCACAGAAACAGAGAAAAACCAGACCACAGAAACAGAGAAAAGCTAGGCCACAGAAACAGAGAAAAACTAGGCCACAGAAACTGAGAAAAGCTAGGCAACAGAAACAGAGAAAATCTAGGCCACAGAAACAGAGAAAAAACTAGACCACAGAAACAGAGAAAAAACTAGGCCACAGAGACAGAGAAAAATCTAGGCCACAGAAACAGAGAAAAACTAGGCAACAGAAACAGAGAAAAGTTAGGCCACAGAAACAGAGCAAAGCTTAGCCACAGAAACAGAGGAAAACTAGGCCACAGAAACAGAGAAAACTAGGCCACAGAAACAGAGAGAAAAACTAGGCCACAGAAACAGAGGAAAACTAGGCCATAGAAACAGAGAAAAGTCTAGGCCACAGAAACAGAGAAAATCTAGGCAACAGAAACAGAGAAAAGTTAGGCAACAGAAACAGAGAAAAGTTAGGCCACAGAAAGAAAGAGAAAAAGCTAGACCACAAAAGAGAGGAAAACTAGGCCACAGAAAGAGAGGAAAACTAGGCCACAGAAACAGAGAAAAGCCAGCCCACAGAAACAGAGAAAAGCTACACCGCAGAAGCAGAGAAAAGCTAGACCACAGACACAGAGAAAAGCTAGGCCACAGGAAATGGAAAAAAATTAAAACGGAAAATATGAACGAGGTAGACAACAGAAAAAGAAAAGAAAAGGTAGCATCAGAGAAAGGAAAATCGAGGAAACTGAATAAGGGAAAATCTCTGCAATAAAATGAGGGCAAATCTAGGCAACAGAATAGGGGCATCATCTCTGCAATAGAATAGGGGAAATTCTAGACAGCAAAAACATGAAAATAGAAATAAGAGAAAAGAGAAATACAGGAATAGGAAAGGTACAGACTTAAGTGGGAAATGATGGGAAAATGAACATAGGAAAAAAAATGGAAATGAGGGCAATAAAAAGTAAACACGTTCAGGACAATGAGGGAACTGCAAAGCAGAGAACACTTAGAAAAAGGTCAGAGAGAAGTAGAATAATGAGAGAAATTAAAAAGTAGATACATTTGGGACGATGAGTGAACTGCAAAGCAGAGAACACTAAAAAAAAAAGCAGCAGAGAAAGTAGAATAACGAGGGAAATGAAATGGTTGAGAAGAGGAGCAAAGTTAGAAAAAATAGAAGAAAAAAAGATACACCCGAAAGTGCAGGTAGGACCCAGAGAAGTACTGTCCTCAACTGCTGAAAAAACAGCCGGGAGCAATCCTGCCACCACAGGTGGAAGCCTGCGCTGTGTTTACCCAGGGTGCCGGCACGCACAGGATATTCCATGAAATTCCGGAGAAATGGAAGACAATGATGGGAGAAGGAAAGTAGGGGAAAAGAGAGAATATGATGGGAAGAGGAGGGTTTTGGACAGCGAGAGCAAGACAACGGTAAAGGAAATGAGGAATAGAATGGAACTAGAAAAGTAGAGAAAAACAAAGGGAAATGGAAGATAAAGAAAATAAGAAAATAGTGGCCAGAGTAATATAAGAAAGCTGATGCAAAGTGGGGGAATAACGGAGAGAGAAAAGTAAGGAATTGATACAGTTAATCTATGTGTCTGACTATACTTACGGTAAAAGAAAGGCTGAGCCGGTCTACTTGAATCAATTTTCATTTGTGTTCGTTCATTTCCCCAGTTGTTCATTTGTGTTCCTTCATTTATCCAGTTGTTCTTTTTTGTGTTCGTTGTTTCTCCAGTTGCTCATTTGTGTTCGTTCGTTTCTCCAGTTGTTAATTTGTGTTCGTTCGTTTCTCCATTTGTTCATTTGTGTTCGTTCGTTTCTCCATTTGTGTTCGTTCGTTTCTCCAGTTGTTCATTTGTGTTCGTTCGTTTCCCCAGTTGTTCATTTGTGTTCGTTCATTTCTTCAGTTGTTTCATCTGGGAGTGTGGGTGGAGGAGGGGGGAGGAGGTAGGTAAGGAACACTCAGGGAGGCGAGTGAAAAATCGAGAAATGTAAGCAACAGCGAGGAAGATTGAACAACAACAACAAACCAACATGTGACAACAGAAATGGCTTTGACAAGATAACCAACAGCCTCCTTCATCCCCCCTTCCTTTTCCAGACGAATAGCCATCCTGGATAAACTCCCCTCCCTCCCGAATACCTTCCCACTCCCCCCCCCCCCCCCCCCCTCCCCCATCGCCCTTCGGAGTGTAAAACCAACAAGTCACGTTTCCCACAAACTGCCTGAACTAATTGCTCACGCAATTCGGCGCTTAGCCAGTGGTTCTGATAAACACTCCCCGCCCCTCCCCCCCCCTCTACACCCTCCTTCTGCCCAGACAGACAGAGCAAAGGGCCGCGGTTGGCACAATGCCAACATAAATACTGAAGCTGCAGCCCCGCAGCTGCCTGGTCCGTCCCCCTGACACTGACAATGATCTCCACCCAGTCCACCCACTGGGTGCTCTGTCAATCTCCCTGACACTGACAATGATCTCCGCCCAGTCCACCCACTGGGTGCTCTGTCTGTCCCCCTGACACTGACAATGATATCCGCTCAGTCCACCCACTGGGTGCTCTGTCAATCTCCCTGACACTGACAATGATATCCGCTCAGTCCACCCACTGGGTGCTCTGTCAATCTCCCTGACACTGACAATGATCTCCGCCCAGTCCACCCACTGGGTGCTCTGTCTGTCCCCCTGACACTGACAATGATATCCGCTCAGTCCACCCACTGGGTGCTCTGTCAATCTCCCTGACACTGACAATGATATCTGCTCAGTCCACCCACTGGGTGCTCTGTCAATCTCCCTGACACTGACAATGATCTCCGCCCAGTCCACCACTGGACTGTTCAGTCCGTCCCCCTGACACTGACAACAATCTCCGCCTAGTCCACCCGCTGGGTGCTCTGTCAATCTCCCTCACACTGACAATGATATCCGCCCAGTCCCCACTGGACTGCTCTGTCCATCCCCCTGACACTCCGCCCAGTCCACCCACAGGGCTGTTCTGTCCATCCCCCTGACACTCCGCCCAGTCCACCCACTGGACTGCTCTGTCCATCCCCCTGACACTCCGCCCAGTCCACCCACAGGGCTGCTCTGTCCATCCCCCTGACACTCCGCCCAGTCCACCCACAGGGCTGCTCTGTCCAAACGCTCCAAAACCTTCCTCATTCCACTGGTCAGGCAGCCCTGGAATTAACCGGCAGATAACTTCCACCACTTCCATCCCTGTATACAGACAACTTCCATCCCTGTATACAGATAACTTCCACCACTTCCATCCCTGTGTACAGACAACTTCCATCCCTGTGTACAGACAACTTCCATTCCTGTGTTCAGACAACTTCCATCCCTGCGTACAGATAATTTCCACCACTTCCATCCATGTGTACAGACAACTTCCACCACTTTCATCCCTGTGTACAGACAACTTCCTGTGTACAGACAACTTCTACCACTTCCATCCCTGTGTACAGACAACTTCCACCACTTCCATCCCTGTGTACAGGCAACTTTTATCCCTGTGTACAGACAACTTCCATCCCTGTGTACAGACAACTTCCACACTTCCATCCCTGTGTACAGACAACTTCCACCACTTCCATCCCTGTGTACAGACAACTTCCATCCCTGTGTGCAGA
>JADBJO010003778.1:40000-45000 GCA_016801955.1 Conus betulinus
CGTTTCCCCACCATAAAAATGTCACTGAAGCTCCATCGTCGTCTGTCAAAAGCCGTGTCCATCCACGAGACGAGGTGGACCAGGAAAACGAGACTATGGATCATTGCCCAGCCCTAGATAGTCTCAAAGACTGTGACCGTCCAAACAGCCACCCAAACAGCCCGAGTAATTCTGGCTTCCAAGAGTAGAGCCAGAGACCAGTGGTGCCAGGACATCTGTCCTACAGCCAAGCAGCCAGAGGTGGAGATCCAGTGACATCTTACCACAGGAGACTGGTCCTAGTCAAAAAGGGCACCCAGAACCGCAGATCTACCTCCAGAAGTCCAGTGAGGTCTATTGGCCATGGTGGCTTCAGAAAGGATGACAACGTTTGCCCTGCAAACACTGAACATAAGGAACATGTCAGGTTCGGCTCCGGCCCAAAATGCCGGTCTTTGTATGAATGTTACGGTAAATAATCAGGAAGGCAGAATAACAGGCCAAGAAGAAGGACGTGGGGTTGACCAGGTGGACAAAACTGAACTTACAGAACAGAAAAAACGAAAGTGTCGGTGAGGATGAAGGTGAAGGCTGTTCGGGTGATGAAGAGTTAACAGATGCTGTTTATGATGATTTTCAGGGTGAACTGGAATGGACAGTGACGGATCCGACAACGACAACAGACAGTTTAACTCAAAAGTTGACTGACACTGACCTCGAATTCAGACTCAAACAGTGAGCAAGGACACTGATGTATGTGGCTTATCTAGCTCTAAATCATGAAGTGTCACGAATGTATCACAAGGCCGTGATGTTCAAGACGGTAATTCGATCCTAAGAGAGGCAGTTGGGCAGTCTAATGTTTACTCAGAGAATGCCCAAGAAAAGGTTGTTGACTCAGAGGCCAGTCATGATAAGACAGAAGTGGAGGGGACTTTCATCTCTCCTCCTCTTGTGCCTGTAGAGCAGGAGCAGCATCCCAGTTCTGCTTTTCGGAAACAGTCAGAGAACAAGAACACGCACACATTGGCTCACAGATCGGTCAGCCAGAGTAGCATAGGACGCTCTTAGACAAACTCCTGCAAGAGGCCAGTCTAAAGAGAGGGAGGGTCCTTCATCTGACGTGCCAAAAGTCAGTAAAAGCTGCTCTCGCGGCAAAACTAAATAGGAAATACACCGGGCCACAATATCAGACAATGATACAATTAATTCCAGCGAATCAGAAACAAAGCAGACCAAGTCTTCTGTGAGATCTTTCGTACTTACTTTAAATACGTCTCAACTGAAATTTTTTAATTATAATGTTAACGGCTACTTCCAAAATTAGAAAATCAAGAGTTTGCTGATTTTTTTGTTGTTGCATTATTTTATCTGTTTAACAGAAACATTTTTGTCAAATGATTTGCATTCCTCTTGGTTTGATGATTATGTGGTATTCACCTTAAAAGCTATTAAATTATAACGTCAGGGTAGACATTCTGGTGAAATTGTTGTTATGATTAGGAAAAGGTATGCGAGTTTTTCACTGAACATGTACAAGTGCAAAGCAAAAATGCAATAATTGTAAAACTTCACAAAGATTTCTTTTCAACAACAAAACACATAATGATGGTATGTACATATATACCACGGCTGTTCCTTTCTTGCCAGACTAGACCATTTAGTAAAACTTGCGTGACCCGCTGACCTTGACCGAGTTCAGCGATGCCAGCGGTGCCACGCTTAGTCAGATCGGCACTTCTTCTTCTGCGAGACGTGTTGCAGAGAGCTGTGCTTGTGTTTGATTTTGTTTGTTTTCCGACATTCTGATTCAACCAAATCCCAGATGTTTTTTTTCATTTTGGGTTGCCTGAGGATTATGTGAAGTCAACTTGTGTCTGTGTGTGTTTTATAACGAGATTAGATTCTTTAAAGTGTGGTTTTGTGTGTGTAGTTTGACTTAAGTGACTCATCAGTTTTTCTTACAGACAATGGCGTCTCAGCAGTCAGCGGTAAGTGAGCCACCCGCAGCTTTATCTTTCCTTCCTGCATGAGACACTTAGTGAAAGGGCAACAAACAAGGCTTTATACATTTCTGATCCAACATTTTTGTTGCTGTAGTCTGAGCAGAGGCATGTATCAAACTTGTGTACTACTTAACTATGGAAAATTAAGTTCCCAGAAAGTGATGACGTCATTTTTGCACAATTTTGTGTGTGTTGTCATTGTTCTAATATTGCCTGACCCCTTACGTACAAGCTTTCATGCCGCATCTACGTTATCTACAGGAAAAGATGCTCCCAGGATTCACCAAAAGGGGGAGAGAATGATGAATCCATCGGTGCTCAACCAAACACGACTGCAAATCCCAAACGGACTATGAACATGGACCAGATGGAATATCCATGTGTCTGTGGGAAAGCGTTTCGCTACCACCCGTGGCATGAAGATCCATAGAACAAAGATGAGATGTGTGAAGACTCATCTGAATGAGAATGAGCAGCAGCGCACTGCATCAGCAGATAAGACATCTGAGACTAAGGCCAGGATTTAAACCATAGTGCCAAGGACATCGACGCTGTTGGTTCGGATGAGGAATTTGCACAGGTCCTCGATGCCAGGCGCCTGAAACTCAACCTGCCACGAGTAAACGAGACTGAAGATTGGGAGAAACTGGATGCAAAAATCGCCCAAAGACTCGATGCACTGATAGGGAAAAGCACCCTGGAACACAAACTAGCCACATATGGGGACATTGTGTATGCTACATGTAGAGAGACGCCTATGGAGCAAAACTACCCAAAGAGAAAACACCTCCAAAGAAATCCAGACGCCAAGAAGAGATGGACAAGATCAGGGTCCAAAAGAAAAAACCTCAAGAAGCAAATCAAGACCGCACTGCCAGCTGAAAAACAAGGCTTGGAAAAACTCTGGGAAGACCTGAAAGCAAAACACAGCGCCCTCAGAAAAGTGAATCTGCGAGGAAGAGGAAGAGCAAAAAGAAGAAAGACACAAGAGCGCTTCTTCAGAGACCCCTTCCAGTTTGCCAGAACTCTGTTTGAGCAGCCGAAATCTGGGACCCTAAGTGTGGACAAGGAGTTCTTGAGCAGCATCTGAGGAAAACCATACTCTGACTCACAGAGCAAAACACCACTCGACATTCAAGGTCTGGTGTGGCCAACCAACTGTGAGGAACAGTTCAATGGCAAGCCTCCAACGTTGGTGGAAATCAAGAAGGTGGTCGACAAAGCCAGAGCCAAATCATCACCAGGGCCAAACGGAATACCTTACCAGCCTGCTATCAGCGTGGAGAAATCAGAAGATCAGCGGCCAGTGGATGACGGCAGATGGTGTGTACATCCCCAAAGAGCAAAACTCAAGTGACATCAGCCAGTTCAGGCCAATATCACTACTGAACGTCGAAGGGAAAATCTTCTTCTCGGTCATGGCAGCAAGGCTGACCAGGTACCTCATGGAAAACAAGTACTGGGATGTGTCAGTCCAGAAAGGTGGCATCCCAGGCGTGGCTGGCTGTGTAGAACACGCCACAATGATCTGGAACGCAATCCAAAGAGCAAAACAGAAAAGAGAGACCTGGACGTAGTGTGGCTTGATCTGGCAAACGCATATGGATCTGTACCCCATGAGATGATACAGTTGGCTCTTGAGATGTGCCAAAGAACATCCGTGACATGCTCAAAAAGTACTTCAATGGCTTCTCAATGCGGTTCTCTACCAAGGAGTACACAACAGATTGGATCAACTTGGAAGTGGGCATTGCAATGGGCTGTGCAAGTAATAGAAGGCAGAAAATGATAGGGTGATTATATAATCACTTTACATGTGTACAATTCAAACTTCAATGCTTATGGAAATTGGTAATTATCAAACAGTGCATGATTTTGTAATGGTGGTAATTGTTTTCATCTTCTCCATGTTTTGGTAAGTCCATGACTTGTTTATGTTTTGCATGTCCTGCACATGTATTGTGCTCAGCGCGGACTATTCTCCAGTCCCCGTGCCCCGTCCCCTGTATTGTGGCCCAAGGCTGATGTACAATAAACAGGTTCTGAGGTTCTGAGTTCTGAGTTCTCTCTCTCTCTCTCTCTCTCTCTCTCTCTCTCTCTCTCTCTCTCCTCTCTCTCTCTCTCTCTCTCTCTCTCTCTCTCTTCATCAGCATCACCTATTCTGTCTGCCTGTCTGTCTCTTTCTGTCTTTTTCGTTTCTTTCTTATTAACGTTTTCTTATATATTCATTCAATCATTCATATACTCATTCATTCACATATTCATACTAGTTCTCTTTTCTTTGTCCAGTCTACTTTTGTTTATTTTTCTACAACTATTTTTTTCTTCCTGTCTTTCTTTCTTTCTTGTGTTTTTTTCCCATTCATTTTCCTTTCCTACTACTAACTTTCCTTTCTTTTTCTCGTTGTTGTAAACAATCTCTCTCTCTCTCTCTCTCTCTCTCTCTCTCTCTCTCTCTCTCTCTCTCTCTCTCTCTCTCTCTCTCTCTCTCTCACACACACACACACACACACACACACACACATACACACACACACACACACTCGCTCGCATGCATCTGTCTATCTATGTAATACAGAGCGAGAGCGAGCGAACGAGCGAGCGAGAGAGAGAGAGAGAGAGAGAGAGAGAGAGAGAGAGAGAGAGAGAGAGAGAGAGAGAGAGAGAGAGAGAGAGAGAGAGGTGTTCTGGCCGCCTAAAGTTACGGCAGAGCGAGCCATATATATATATATATATATATATATATATATATATATATATATATATATATATATATATATATATTCCAGACATAGCACCGGCTGGCATCATGTTTTACGACAGATGAAAATCTAGCATTAAATGGGGCAACACTGCCTAAGATGGAATACTAACCCCCCAAAATGCAGAGCATTTAGTTACTGTACTATTTCAGGCACAGCCCGAAGTGAACGCTGGTGCCCTGTCTCTCCCTGCCTATCCCTCTCATTCTGTCTGAAATGACCTGTTTTACCCCCGACACTGGTTTTTCCTCTT
>JADBJO010003778.1:62500-65000 GCA_016801955.1 Conus betulinus
TAAAGTAATGTAACTTAATAAATCTAAGTCAGGAAGATTTAAATCAATATTTAAGAAAACACAGTTACGATCTGTGAGATATAGTTCAAGATCATTCAAATACAAAGAAAATAGCAAGGGTGAAAGATTTTCACCTTGACGAACACCTCTAAAACTGCCAAAATATTCAGACTGACTTCCATTTATAAATATACAAGATTTTATCTGCTGATACATATTCGTGATTACTTGCAAAACTTTCCATTTACACCTTCTTTGATAAGCTTTTGCCATAATCCCTGCCTCCAAACTGAATCGAACGCTTTTGTGAAATCAACAAATACACAAACAACAATTTTTTTTTACGACTATTGAAAATATCAATTAAGCTTTTTAAAACAAATATATTATCTGTTGTAGAATGACGTCGTCGAAAACCAGTTTGATTTTCCGAAAGTATGTTGTTATTCTCGGTAAAATTTGTCAAACGGTTATTCAAAATTGTTGTGAACAGTTTTTTCCAACACAACTCAAAAGTGTTATACCTCTATAATTGTTACAGTCCAATTTACTACCTTTTCCTTTGTATATTGGCAGATAAGTCCAATCAACCATTCTTCTGGTATGGTCCCTGTATCAAGAACTTTATTGAAAGTTTACAATAACTAGTTTTGAGAACTGGGATGCTTTATTTTATATATTCATTTCGTATTTTATCTATCCCACAAGCCTTTCATTCTTTAGTTGCTGTACGGCTTTTTTCAACGTCTTCGTCACTTATTGGCGCATTTAGAAATTCAAGATCATATTGAAAGTCACAGTCAATATCACTTTCATTCTCAACACTACCTTGTTGTACATTCAATGATTTAAAATGTAAGAACAGATCATCCATACTAACAGGGCATTCGTTTCTCTCTTTTTGATTTTAATGCTTTTCCAATATTCTCTTGATCTATTAGCTTTTACTAGATTACGAATTTCTTATGCCAGTATTTTGTGTAAACTCTATATGATTTTCTGAGAACTTTTTTTGTATTCTTTACTGCTAATTTCAACCTCTCTACGGTTGGGACTAGAATCATTCAATTTAGTTCTATGTTTGGCTGTCAAATACTTTTTTCTATGTTCCCTGCATGTGGCATCAACCCATGGCTTATTTTCATGGCTTTTTCTGGCTTTCGTTTTGTACCTTTCGACATATTTTTTTTTTACTTCTCCTAGAGTGTCTTTAGCTGTTTCTAACAGAATTTGTGATAGCAATGTATAGGCATCGGCAACAGAAGCGTTTTCATTGTCAACTTAATTTGTTTAATTCCTCTATGTTTTTAGTAAGTAAGTTTTCTTTAAACATCTCACCTTTAGATGGATCCCACTGCTTAATGTTTGTATAAAAAAAAGGTCTAGGTCTTCCTGTTTCTGGACATCTTACACTTTTATTATTTTCATTGGAATTTCAACTTTGATTGTTTGATCTTCTCCCCGAAATGATGAGAGGTAAAAGAATTGGACTGTGAACATCAGAAAGCATGGCGTCAAAGGGATCAACACTAAAGTCAGCAATGTGTAAACAATTATGGTGAACCCAACATATAATCAATCACAGTACATCCACTACTAGTGCATCGACCAATACCTGCGTCTCTGCCAACTCTCCCATTAAACATAAACAAATTCTGTGATTTGCAAAAATCAGTAAGTCGATAACCATAGTTATTAGGTCGACGTACATCCTGAGAACATCTCGCAATAGGGATATCAAAATCTTCAATACACATGTGAAAACCGTCAGCAATAATGTCATTGATATTTGTATCAAGCTTCAGAAAATCGGGCAAACATTTAGTATGAGCATTAAAATCTCCCATAAGAAGCACAAGGCAGTTAGAATCATGACATGTAAGACTAGATTCCAAATCATCAAAACAGTTAACTGAACCATAAGCAGTTCCCTCTGGGGGAATATAAACTGAACCGACGAGCAGATCTTTATCATAACCTGTCAACCATTTGTTGATTTCAACCACAAAACACAGTCACTATCATCATTGGCTTCAGGTTCCAATACCTGAATAAAATCTTCATATTTTTTTTTTATAGGCAATGGCTATGCCACCGGATCTTTGATATGAAAGGTATTTTCGAATAAACAAAGCAATAGGGTAACCAAGAGCACTAAAGCAGTCCATTAAATAGTCAGTCTTGTGCATCAGTTCTTCTACTTTCGGTGAATGTTAATATGTCAAACTGGGAAATATAGTTCATAAATTCTTTAAACTGCAAGCGACTTCTTAGTCCACAAACACTGAGGGACAAGAAAGACAAACTACATTTTAGAACTAGAAAAACTTGAAGAACAATTCAAACTAGAAACACTGTCAAGGCTTGAATATGGATGTACACCACCACGTCCTCCAGCAGATCCCTATGACTCACAGACAAGGAGGTGCTGCAGCCAAGGAACTGGAAGTCCACATCGACGCCCACTTGAAGAGATCGTCAGGGCTGTCCACCATTACAA
>JADBJO010003778.1:70000-72500 GCA_016801955.1 Conus betulinus
AGACAAAACCTTGGCTGTCCTCGCTGTCTGCATGAGGAATCGAACCCTGGTCCTTGGAACAACAGTCTAAGGCCAAGAAGGCCCCGCTGGTTTGTCAGCTAATTATTAGTGTCCAACACTATCACCTCCAGATATCACTACGTCAACTGATTACTGCTCAACTATTAAAAAATAAACAAACATACAAAAAGAACAAAAAAAAAAAAAAAAAAAAAAACCAACGGGAAGGGCCACCTCAAATGGTGCCCTTCTTCTTCTCGCTGCAGTTGTTGTTTTCGTTGCCTTCGTCGTCGTCGTTGAAGCTGTTGTTATTGTTGTCATTATTGTTACTGTTGTCATTATCTTTATCATTCCTCATCTCTCCATTCCGCTTCCACGGAATGTCTTCTTCATGAGACAGAGCATACGACATCAACACATTTCAGACTGTACACATCAACAGACAAGATATCTTGAAAGAGAGAGACGACCTGAATAGATGTGAAGAATAATTGACCACTGTCTGGCTAAGATATATATAAATATATATATATATATATATATATATATATATATATATATATAGAGAGAGAGAGAGAGAGAGAGAGAGAGAGAGAGAGAGACAGACAGACAGACAGACAGACAGACAGAGATGGAGTAAGACCTGCGAATTTCGCCAGACTGATGGTGTGTGTTGTATAGAGTCACTGTCTACAACGGATAATAACATTTCCAAACTCTCTAGATTTAATTCTGGCGAAATTCTGAAGCTATATCCGTTTGCAAACGATGGAAACGATGTTGTGGAGATAGGCGGTAATTGCGGCTTTTCCATAGTTAGGGTTACGTCCCTTCTTCAGGAGCTCTATTCATCAGTTTTTTGTGCTGATGTCCACGCTTGAGGGCATGCTTCCAGATATCTCATACTTTCCCCCCTGTCCCTTCTTTGATTCCCTGCCTTGCGTCTTTTTTCTTTCTTTCTTTTCTTTCTTCTTTCCTTCTTCCTCCCTTTCTTTCTTTTTTTTTTTTTTTTTCGCTTTTTTTTCTATGTCATTTCTTTCATATTTGTGTTCTTTGCCCCCCCCCCCCCCCCCCCCTCTCGCCTGCCTTCCTCTCTCCTTTCATTTTTTTTCTTTCTCGGCTCCTCCATTTTTCTTTGTTTTTCATTATTTGTCTTCATTACTATCCCCCCCCCCCCCCCCTATTTTTTTCCATGTTCCTTCATTCATTCCTTTTCCTGTCTTTCTTTCTTTCCTGTCTTCTTTCCGTTTCTCTCTCCCTACCATCTGTCCATTCTCTTGATATTTCTTTGCTGTTGCAGTCACCCTTTCATGTCAGTTCATTCTGTGCTTGCCTTATTCTGTCTTCTTTGATTGCCGTGTGTGCTTATCCGTTGCAATGTGGGTTTGTCAAACTGCCTTATGTATTTGCATTCCTCGTATTCTTCCTCTCAAACACTCCCCCCCCCCCCCCCCCGCCACACACACACACACTTTCCCTCCCCTTCCATACACCGTGATCCCTCTCCTCGCTGCCCCTGTATTCACTGACGACTCACATTCTTTGCATTACAGGTGCACTGCTACTTGACTGTTGTCTCTCATGTTTAAGGAAGTATGAGACCTTTCCTTTTCCTTCTTGTTGATGACTATAGAGTGTTGTCTCCCACTGTTAAAGAAGTATGAGACCTTTCCTTTTCCTTCTTGTTGATGACTATAGAGTGTTGTCTCTCATGTTTAAGGAAGTATGAGACCTTTCCTTTTCCTTCTTGTTGATGACTATAGAGTGTTGTCTCCCACTGTTAAAGAAGTATGAGACCTTTCCTTTTTTTTCTGGTGGTTGATGACTGTAGAGTGTTGTCTCTCATGTTTAAGGAAGTATGAGACCTTTCTTTTCCTTCTTGTTGATGACTATAGAGTGTTGTCTCCCATTGTTAAAGAAGTATGAGACCTTACAGAAGTATGAGACCTTTCCTCTTCTTGTTGTGGAGTGTAAAAAGAGTTGTCTCCCATGTTTAAAGAAGTATATGACTTCTTGTTGCGGAGTGTAGAGAGTTGTCTCCCATGTTTAAAGATGTATGACTTCTTTTTTTTTCAAACCAATCTCTTACATACCATGCATAGTCTGTGTGTTATTTTACAAATTGACATATTTTTGCTATTTTTAGTGTTTTGGCAATTGATACAAAGTGTCTGGGTTTGTTAATGTTCTAATGTGTGGTGTACTGCCCCGCCCCGCCCCCCTCCCCTCCGCGGCTCGCCTCTTTTCCCCTCTTTCCCTCTCCGGATTTAGTTCGCTCTCACCGGGCATCGTCCGCGACTTCCGTTTTCATTCCTCTCTGCAGGACGGCTTCGGGTATAATATCAGTAACTGCGGGGGTAGCGTGTTCGGGCGTGCGCGTGTGTATGGGGAGGGGGGGGGGGGGGGGGTGGATGTGCGGGATGGGGAGGGAACGAAGAAAAGGGAAATCAACAAAATTTGTGTTCTTTTTGGTATCATTATACAGCTTTCTACTATGTAC
>JADBJO010003778.1:75000-80000 GCA_016801955.1 Conus betulinus
TATTAAGATCTAGCCATGTTCTCAGAGTAGTTTTTCCAAAAATGTGAATATCTTGTCTAAAATTAAAAAATGCGCTTTTAATATTTGCATAAAAACACGTGACGTGGTGATGTTCTGTGCTGTGTGGTCCATATGTCCTGGTCATGTTCTATGCTGTGTGGTCCTGATCCACATCTCCTGGTGATGTTCTGTGCTGTGTGATCCACATCTCCTGGTGATGTGTCTATGTTGTGTGGTCCACATCTCCTGGTGATGTTCTGTGCTGTGTGGTCCACATCTCCTGGTGATGTTCTATGTTGTGTGGGTCCACATCTCCTGGTGATGTTCTGTGCTGTGTGGTCCACATCTCCTGGTGATGTTCTGTGCTGTGTGGTCCTGATCCACATCTCCTGATGATGTTCTGTGCTGTGTGGTCCACATCTCCTGGTGATGTTCTGTGCTATGTGGTCCTGATCCACATCTCCTGGTGATGTTCTGTGCTGTGTGATCCGCATCTCCTGGTGATGTTCTGTGCTGTGTGATCCACATCTCCTGGTAATGTTCTGAGCTGATCCACATCTCCTGGTGATGTTCTGAGCTGTGAGATCCACATCTCCTGGTGATGTTCTGTGCTGATCCACATCTCCTGGTGATGCTCTGTGCTGTGTGGTCCATATCTCCTGGTGATGTTCTGAGCTGTGAGATCCACATCTCCTGGTGATGTTCTGTGCTGATCCACATCTCCTGGTGATGCTCTGTGCTGTGTGGTCCACATCACCTGGTGATGTTCTGTGCTGTGTGGTCCACATCTCCTGGTGATTTTCTGTGCTGTGTGGTCCTGATCTACATCTCCTGGTGATGTTCGGTGCTGTGTGGTCCACATCTCTTGGTGATGTTCTGCGCTGTGTGGTCCACATCTCCTGGTGACGTTCTGTGCTGTGTGGTCCTGATCAACATCTCCTGATGATGTTCTGTTCTGTGTGGTCCACACCTCCTGGTGATGTACCGCTGTGTGGTTCACATCTCCTGGTGATGTTCTGTGCTGTGTGGTCCTGATCCACATCTCCAGGTGATATTTTATGCTGTGTGGTACACATCTCCTGGTGATGTTCTGATCTAAGCCACATCTCCTGGTGATGTTCTGAGCTGTTGGATCCACATCGCCTGGTAATGTTCTGAGCTGATCCACATCTGGTGATATTCTGTGCTGTGTGGTCCACATCTCCTGGTGATGTTCTGTGCTGTGTGGTCCTGATCCACATCTCCTGGTGATGGTCTGTGCTGTGTGGTCCATATCTCCTGGTGATGTTCTGTGCTGTGTGGCCCACATCTCCTGGTGATGTTCTGTGTTGTGTGGTCCACATCACCTGGTGATGTGTTGTGCTGTGTGGTCCACATCTCTTGGTGATGTTCTGTGCTGTGTGGTCCACATCTCCTGGTGAAGTTCTGTGCTGTGTGGTCCACTTCTCCTGGTGATGTTCTGTGCTGTGTGGTCCACATCTCCTGGTGATGTTCTGTGCTGTGTGGTCCACATCTCCTGGTGATGTTCTGTGCTGTGTGGTCCACATCTCCTGGTGATGTTTTGTCCTGATCCACATCTCCTGGTGATGGTCTGTGCTGTGTGGTCCACATCTCCTGGCGATGTTTTGTCCTGATCCACATCTCCTGGTGATGGTCTGTGCCGTTTGCTCCTCACACGCTGCTTGTTTCCTGATCCAACTGCAAATGTACCCCCCCCCCCCCCCCCCCGCGCCTCTAATGCCCGCTCTCCCCCCCCCCCCCGCCCCCCCCCCCCCCCCTCCCGTCTCGTCTCTCTTGGGCTACAGCTAGCATTCGGCAGCTAGTGGGTGTGTCAAGGATGTCAGTTGTGAGGTGGAGTCTCTCTCTCTCTCCCTCTGTGTGTGTGTGTGTGTGTGCGCGGGGGGGGGGGGGGGGGGCGACTGTATGTGGGGGGTGGGGGAGGGGGGTGGGGGAGGGGCTGGGGTGGGGGGGACGGAAGGAGTTGCTGGCAGAGGAAGACGTAGAACAGATGGCCCTAAAGGAATCAGTGGCCATTGTGCACAAGTGGTCTCTCCTTTTTTAGCTGTCTCTCCATGCTCTTCCCTCTTTACTCCCACTCCGTCCCCCCCCCCCCCCTCCTTTTTTTTTTCTTCGTCCCCCCCTCCCGCCTCCCTCATTTTTCATCCCCAATATCTCCATGGAGCAGTGATATCCACTCGCCTCCACTTGTGTACCCGTGTCTCCGATGTTCTTCTACTTCAGTTCTGCTGTGAGTGGTCACAGGATGACGTGTGACAAATAACTAAGGCATGTTGACCTTGAAAACGGAGCTAGGTGACGAAGACATAGTACTAGTACAAAACTGTGCAGTGATTTCTGTCCACTGAGACAGCAGGGATCCAGAGGAGGAAGACAGGTGGAACATGGATGCACGGGAATGTCAGCATGCAGAATTCAATCCTGCTGACCACCCCCCCCCCCCCTCCCACACCCCCTCCTCCCCACGTCATCCCAGGAACCTCACTCCTCACAATCGACACAATCCGCCTAAAACCAGTGGGACAGTGTAAACTGGCCCTTAGAGCACTCGCTTGAAGTGACGTTGTCTACGTGATGAGCGACACCCTGGCTGTTGTTCCCGCCCTCCTCAGGACCTACTTATCAGCCATCGTCTTTTCGCTGTGGGGCAACTGGGAAAGGGATTATTCTTCCGATCCTGGGTCAACTGGTTCGAACCTCGTTTGACACGTGACAGAAAAACTTAAGTTTTAGTGTGTCGACGCTTGTTTTGCGAACAAAGCAGCATCAACAAAACAACAAACAAACAAACAAACAAGCAAACAAACGAACAAACAAACAAACAAACGAACAAAAAACTCCCAAAAGGGGAAAAAAAAACCCTTGAAAACAAGAAAAAAAACAGAAATCGGAAAAAAAAAAAAAACAAACAAAACTTGACACGTTTAGGCATATTCTTTGTTGAAGAGAGACCACGTCGCACGTCGATTAGATGGACAACACCACACACACACGCACGCACGCACGCACGCACGCACGCACGCACACACACACACACACACACACACATGCACGCGCGCAAGCACGCACGCACACACACGCCGCACGGGGACACACACACACGCACATATACACACACGTACACTTCTCTTTCTCTGTCTCTCTCTGTCCATGTCTGTCTGTCTGTCTGTCTGTCTGTCTGTCTGTCTGTCTGTCTGTCTGTCTGTCTGTCTGTCTCTCTCTCTCTCTCTCTCTCTCTCTCTCTCTCTCTCTCTCTCTCCCCCCCCCCCCCCCCCCTGCCCCGACGTGTTGCCTTCAAACGTTGTGTACGACTACGTTCAAAACCACCAAATCTGATAGCCTATGGTCAACATGGTATCAACTGCATTCTGATGGGAATCGGTTTACAATGACAAGCAAGATCTGTCACGAGACTGCTGAAGCGCTGATTGAATGAATGAATGACATCAATGCACGAGAAGCACATCATAATCAGGTATCGGTTGAAAAATGACAGAAGCAAGATCTCTAATTTGACTGCTGAAGCGCTGATTAAATGAATGAATGAGGTCAATGCACCACAACCACATCATAATCAGGTATCGGTTTAAAATGACAGAAGCAAAATATGTCTCTTGACTGCTGAAACGCTGACTGACTGACTGAATGAACGCAACGCACCAGGAGCACAAGCAGCTCAGGTCACAGGTCACAGAGGTGGTGAAGTGCCAGCCGACCCATTGTGCTGAGGAGCAATGGCGGTCACTGCTCATGATGCCATTAAGTTCTGGAAACCATTGAAGCAGCGCTGGACGTGCCAGCTATTCCGTGCAGTTCACCGTCACCAAATGTCCAACAAGATGGAATCATACCACGTCACCAGCAGACTCTTCACACCAAATGAGAGAGAGAGAGAGAGAGAGAGAGAGAGAGAGAGAGAGAGAGAGAGAGAGAGAGAGAGAGAGAGAGAGAGAGAGAGAGAGGCAGGGACAGAGACAGAGAGAGAGGCAGAGACAGAGAGACAGACAGCAAGACAGACAGACAGACAGACAGACAGACACACACACACACACACACACACACACACACACACACACACACACACACACACACACACACACACACACAGAGAGGGTGGGGGTTGGCAGAGACAGACATGACAACACAGGAGCCAGACACAAAACAGAGAGAAAGGAAAAACAAGACTGCTGTGTAACTGAACTTGTCACCCGCACGTACTGCAGTGGAACGACAGAAAATCAGATGAAAACAAAACCCAGACTGGATGCTCTAACAGGAAGGAGCACAAACATCAGATGAAAACATAACCCAGACTGGATGCTCATAGGAATGAGCACAAGCATCAGATGACAACATAACCCAGACTGAATGCTCTGATAGGAAGGAGCACAAACATCAGATGAAAACATAACCCAGACTGGATGCTCCAATAGGAAGGAGCACAAACATCAGATGAAAACATAACCCAGACTGGATACTCTCTGAGGAGGAGAGTACAATTATCAGATGAAAACATAACCAGACTGCATGCTCTGATAGGAAGGAGCACAAACATCAGATGAAAGCATAACCCAGACTGCATGCTCTGATAGGAAGGAGCACACTGGAACAGTGACTAGCCACCGTCTCCATTTTCTGTCTTTGATTTTCTGTTTCATTCCCCCCCCCCCTTTTTTTTTTTTTTTTTTTTTTTTTTTTTTTTTACTCCTAATGGCTGGAACTTGGGAGTGTTTATTCTCCGAATCTTGGGTTTGTTTTAGGGGATAATGTAAAGAAACTTTCAGCTGATCTATCTATCTGTTCAGTTGTAGTAACAGTTGTAGTTGCAGCAGCAGTAGCAGCAGCAGCAGCAGTAGTAGTAGTAGTAGCAGCAGCAGCAGCAGCAGCATTACTATTATTGTCATCAGCATTGCCATCGCAGTTAGTCTTCATCATCATCATTAGGATTCCCCCTCTCTGGGGGGAATACTATTGTTATTGTA
>JADBJO010003778.1:90000-92500 GCA_016801955.1 Conus betulinus
CAACCACCATAACTGATCGTCGATAAAGATCTCATCAGTGTCATCAATAACGACTGTGTGTTGATTGTTGATAAAGATCTCATCAGTGTCATTCTCAATAACGACTGTGTGTGATTGTTGATAAAGATCTCATCAGTGCCTTTCTCCAACGACTGTGTGTTGATTGTTGATAAAGATCTCATCAATGTCATTCTCAATAAAGACTGTGTGTTGATCATTGATAAAGATCTCATCAGTGTCTTTCTCAATAAACGACTGTGTGTTGATTGTTGATAAAGATCTCATGAATGTCATTCTCAATAACGACTGTGTGTTGATCGTTGATAAAGATCTCATCAGCGTCTTTCTCAATAACGACTGTGTGTTGATCGTTGATAAAGATCTCATCAGTGTCTTTCTCGATAACGACTGTGTGTTGATCATTGATAAAGATCTCATTTCTCCATAACGGCTGTGTGTTGATCGTTGTGGAATTCATACCCCTCCGTCCAATAGATATACAAAGGGACAAATCCGGAGACGGCTTCAATGAATATAAGTGATAAGGGGTGGGGGTGGGGGTCGCAGGATGGAAGGGGGGGGGGGGGGGGGAGGGCGGTGTGCCACTTTCTTGATGAAGAAGCCGAACTGTTTCTCTCTGGCGGCAGTGTCCTCTCCCTTCTTCCCCCCCCCCCCCCCCCCCAACTTCTCCCCCATCATCACATTTACCCCTGTAACGTCCAGTTCCGTGAGAGTATCACCCACTCGAATTTCCAGCCCCCCCCCCCCCCCCCCCCCCACACACACACACACATCATCCCCCTGTCTCTCCTTTCTAACCCCAACTTCTACTATACCCATCGCCCATACACTCCCCCCCCCCCCCCTACCTACCCCTCCATTGCTTTTTCCGTGAGTTCTTCGATCTATTTGTGTGGGTGATACACTTAGGGGCCGGGCAGTGTGTGTGTGTGTGTGTGTGTGTGTGTGTGTGTGTGTGTGTGTGTGTGTGTGTGTGTGTGTGTGTGTGTGTGTAATATACAGGGGAAATTCCATTAACCCCAGTCTGCACACTGTTTCCACACCCCCTCCCCTCCTCTCCCCAAACTGCGTTCTTCTGGTTCGCTGGTCCATTAGCCTGGTCCCAGAGCCGGAACAATGCCCAGACTTCCCTGGTGGACAGATTTCTCCAACGACCCCAACACATGGACCGGCCTGTCGGCCACTGGGGTCAGAGAGATGGAGGGAGGAGAGAGAGAGAGAGAAAGAGAGAGAGAAAGACTGAAAGAACTGCTAGAATCCCAATGGAGGAAGAGAGAGAAAGACTGCTAGAATCCCAATGGAGGAAGAGAGATAAAGACTGCACAAATCCCAATGGAGGAACAGATATAAAGACAAAGACTGCAAAATCCCAATGGAGGAACAGAGATAAAAACTGTAAGAATCCCAAAGGAGGGAAGAACAAAGATAAACGCTGCAAGACTGCCCAATGGAGGAAGATAAAAAGACAAAGACTGCAAGAATCCCAATGGAGGGAGGAACAGAGATAAAGACTGCAAGAATCCCAATGGAGGAACAGAGATAAAGACTGTAAGAATCCCAATGGAGGAACAGAGAGACTGTAAAGACTGACTGCAAGAATCCCAATGGAGGGAGGAACAGAGATGAAGACTGCAAGAATCCCAATGAAGGAAAGAAAGATAAAGACTGCAAGAATCCCAATGATAAAACTGCAAGAAAGAAAGATAAAGACTGCAAGAATCCCAATGGATGGAGGAACAGAGATAAAGACTGCAAAAATTGCAATGGAAATGTGGTGACTGATGTGGTGACAGGTGTGGTGGCTGATGTGGTAACTGATGTGATTGATGTGGTCACCGATGTGGTCACCGATGTGGTCACTGATGTGCTGACTGATGTGGTGACTCATGTTGTCACTGATGTGGTAACTGATGTGGTGACTGATGTGATGACTAATGTGGTGACTGAGGTCACAGCGCTCCTAATTCCCCCCCCACCCCCACCCCACCGCCCCCAACTGATTCCCCACCTGTCATCCGCTCTGTAGTCATTCCGCGTGTGTGTGTGTGTGTGTGTGTGTGTGTGTGTGTGTGTGTGTGTGTGTGTGTGTGTGTGTGTGTGTGTGTGTGTGTGTGTGTGTGTGTGTGTGTGTAATGCGCGCGCGCGCGCGCGTGTGTATGTGTGTGTGTGTGTGCGTGAGTGTGTGTGTGTGTGCGTGCGTACCTATGTGTGTGTGTGTGTGTGTGTATGCGCGCGCGCGCGCGTGTGTATTGTGTGTTTTGTGTGTGTGTGTGGTGTGTGTGTGTGTGTGTGTGTGTGTGTGTGTGTGTGTGGTGTGTGTGTGTGTGTGTGTGCGTGTGTGAGTGTGAGTCTTCACTGAGAAATCTCTCTGTGTGTGTGTGTGTGTGAGTGTGTGTGTGTGTGTGTGTGTGTGTGTGTGTGTGTGTGTGTGTGTGTGTGTGTGTGTGTGTGTGTGTGTGTGCAAGCGCGCACATGCGAG
>JADBJO010003778.1:97500-100000 GCA_016801955.1 Conus betulinus
GGGGGGGGGGGGGGGGGGGGGGGGAGGAAATGGGGGAAGAAAAAACGAGAAAGAAAAATCTGGGAAAAAAATAAGTAAGTAAAATTTTCTTTCCTTCTTTTTGTTTTCTTTCTTTCTTTCTTTCTTTCTTTCTTTCTTTCTTTTTTTCTTTCTTTCTTTCTTTCCTTCGTAGAGGGCCTGGATGGCCCTCTACGAACCCTCGAAGAACACCACACCTCCATCAGCACTGGCGGCAGGCCGGTCTGCAACCTTCGTTTCGCAGACGATATCGACCTCATGGGAGGCAGCAACACCGAGCTCCAGGATCTGACAAACAGACTTGTCACAAGAGCAAGTGCCTACGGCATGAAGGTCAGCACAGAGAAGTCAAAGGTCATGGTCAACGGCACGACTAAAAGCAGTGCCAACATAACCATGAATGGTGAACCCCCTGGAAGAAGTGACCAGCTTCAGGTACTTGGGAGCAACTCTGTCCAAAGATGGCACCTGCACAGCAGAAATCCGAATCAGGATCAACTCCGCATCAGCAGCGATGGCCAGACTGAACAGAGTGTGGAAGAGCAACATCAAATTCCACACAAAATTCCGGCTCTACAAGTCACTAGTGGTCTCGATCCTCTTATATGGTTGCGAGACATGGACACTGATGGCCGAAACAGAAAGAAAGAATCCAGGCGTTTGAGACCAGGTGCCTGAGGAAACTACTCCGCATCTCCTACAAAGAACACAAGACCAATGATTATGTGCGGAACCTGGTCATAACCTAGTTGGGCCCCACGAACCACTTCTGGCAACCGTCAAACGACGGAAGATGGCATGGTTTGGCCACATCATTCGTCACAACACCCTCTCCAAAACCATCCTTCAAGGTACCGTTGAAGGATGGCGCAGACGAGGACGGCAGAGAAAGAGCTGGTCCGAAAATATAAAGGACTGGACCAAAATGACCATGCCAGATCTCTCTTCTTTCTTTCTTTGTTCTTTCTTTCCTTTTTTTCCTTTTATTCTTCTTTCTATCTTTCTTTTTTCTTTTTCGAGGTGGGGGTGGGGGAATGGGGCTAAGGGTGCTTCGCCTTCCTTTCCACTCTGTCCTCTTCATTTTCCACTGTCTTTTTTCTTGTTGTCAGTTCTCTTCCATTCTTGTATATTTCTTTTTGTCTTTTTTTGTCTTTCTGTCTTTTATCCTTTTTCTTGTTGTCATTCTTTCCTCTTTTTTGTCTCTCGTTTTTTCCTTTCATTCCTCCTTTTTTTATTTAATTTCTTTTTACTCTAAATTGATTTTGGCACCTTTCCTGCTTATAAAAAAATCATTTCTTTTTCTTTCTTTCATTCTTTATCCCCCCTCCTCGACATTTAATATTTGTGTTTGCTTTTTTTCACGCGTTGCTTTTTGCGTGTGTTCCTTTCTCAGTTATTTATTTCTTTCTTTATGTGCATTAAAAGCTTTTTTTTCGTTCATTTATCTATCTAGTCACTTTTTATGTCTATTTCTTTAGCCATTCCGCCCCTGTTTCCGTCATCTGTCTCTACATTTCTTCGCTCTTTTCTTTTTTTTTTTTTTCTTTCAGAGCCTTGTAATGTCAATAAGGACAGATGAGCGCATGTACATGAATACTGAAGTCACGATAAGAATGAACCTGGTAGCTATGAGGTGTGTATAAAACTTGTCTTCAGCTGCAGCTGTTGCTTTTTGTTTTCTCCAAGAAAAAGACGATTGCCTTGATCTGAAATCCGATGCGCGTTGTTTGTCTACATTGCTGTCAGCTTCCCCCTTAAAAGGAGTGGCCATTCTGGCATTAGACGGAATGCTCTGCTCTAGGGACAGCTTGGATAGCTTGTGTCAAAATAAACCATTTCAACACTTTGGTGACACGAAGGCGTGTAACCACTGGCAACTTAATAAGTAACTCCGATAACAACAACAATAACATTATCAACATTTACAGCAGCAACAACAACAGCAAAAGTGATGTCTGATAATGGCGTAGATTGAAAACATCTGAATAAGAATATTCGTACAATAAAAAGGCGAACATCTGTAACAATGAGCTACAATCAAACAAATGGCCATTTAAAAAAAAGGTAAGTTGTACATACCGCTGCGATTTCAACGTTATACATGCCACAAGAAGAAAAATTTAAACGGACGAAAAAGATAACGTAAAGCCTCAGTCGTATGGTCGAATTAAACGTTTAAAAAATGACACAACTATATCCCCATCGCTTACTTGTATCCTCCCCACAACTTCCGTCCCCCACGACTGTTCAGAGCAAAGTACTTAGTTTTGAGAGGCTGGGGAGTTTACAGCTCGCCCGCAGCTGCAGAGGCCAAGCCGTGAATGCAGGTCAGGGAAAGGGGTGTTTTCTGCAGGCTGCTTCCCACCAGCCAGCTAACCATGCTGTACTTGGCGAACTGAATGTCATCTGTGTAAAGCCGGTCTGGCAACAATGTATTTTCCTGTAGATAATGTAGATATAGCATGAAAGCTTGTACACAAGT
>JADBJO010003778.1:115000-125000 GCA_016801955.1 Conus betulinus
CACAGACACACACAAACACATACAAACACACACACACACACACACACACACACACACACACACACACACACACACACACACACACACATTTCTTTAAACAACCCCTTTCTCTTTGTCTCCCTCTGTGCTATGACTAACTGTCTGCTTGTCTCTCCCCTCTCTCTCCCTCCCACTCTGCCTCCCTGTGTGTTGATGGGTTTTCTATCAATATCTCGGTGACGTCAATGGAGTTTCTTCTGGTGGCAAAAAGGGAAAATCGACAAAGATGATTGTTGAGACGATCGCCACACTAGGCTGGGGTTCTCTCCCTTCTTCTTACGCTCTTCCCTGCCCCTTAACGGAAGCGGAAATGGATCGTGTCACATGACTTGAATTCTGTCTGTTTGATTTCACCCAGCCCTCTGTACTTTGAGAGAGAGAGAGAGAGAGAGAGGAGAGAGAGAGAGAGAGAGAGAGAGAGAGAGAGAGAGAGAGAGAGAGAGAGAGAGAGGTTTTTTCAGCTAGATGGAATAAGACATTTCTTTCATGAACATACTCGAAAATTAATTTTCCATGCATACATACAACCACATATTGACTATGTCTCAACATGCTGGGACTTTAAGTAAAAACTGTCTAAAACCACTCAAAGACTTTGTATAGACGATCTATCAAGCTCGTACTTCTGTAAGCTTCTTCTCTTTAAGAAAATGATTACAAAATAATCAATATTCTCTCTTTTAGTCGAAGATGTCGATTAATAAAGCCAGTTCAGGTATATAAAACCATGACAAACAAACTTGCACATCTGTATCTCTGCGACGAATTCCCAGTGAATAATGTACGTGTTAAAAGTAAATTATTCATTCCAAGCCCAAGAACAGATTTGCTCAAGTCATCCCTCGCATATCCTGGTGGAAAAGCTGGAGAAGATTATGTTCACTTTTCCATCCCTACACTGTTGAACAGGGGACACAATAGGTATTTTCACTTTTCGCCAGCTGGACTGTTGAACAGGGGAGATAACAGGTGTCTTCACTTTTCACAAGCTGGTTTTCACTTTTCGCCAGCTGGACTGTTGAACAGGGGAGATAACAAGTGTCTTTAATTTTCACAAGCTGGACTATTTAACGGGGGACACAATAGGTATTTTCACTTTTCGCTAGCTGGACTGTTGAACAGGGGAGATAACAGGTGTCTTCAGTTTTCACAAGCTGGACTATTGAACAGGGGACACAATAGGTATTTTCACTTTTCGCTAGCTGAACTGTTGAACAGGAAAGATCATAGGTATTTTCACTTTTCGCTAGCTGAACTGTTGAACAGGGGAGATAATAGGTGTCTTCACTTTTCGCAAACTGGACTACTGAACAGGGGACATAACAGGTATTTTCAAGTTTCGCTCGATGGACTATTGATAGGGAAGATTACAGCTGTTATTTCAAGTTTCGCTAAACGGACTATTGACAGGGGAGATAATAGGTGTCATCAATTTTTTTCGCTGGCCGGACTGTTGCCATCATCACTTGCATCACTATTATTCTTTCTTCTTCTTGGCTTAATTGTGTGTTTGTTTGTTGCTGTTTTTTTACTACTACTACTACTATACTACTACTACTACTACTGTTGCTGCTGCTGCTGCTGCTGCTGCTGCTCTTCTTCTTTTTTCCCCACCCTTGTTTTCTATGTTGTTGTTGTTGCGTTCTTGCTCTTGCTCACCATCATCATCATCGTCGTCGTTATCGGAATCGACTTCTTCTTCTTCTTTTCTTCTTCTTCTTCTTCTTCGTCGTCGTCTTTTCCTCCCCTTCTCAAAACCTCCTCTTCCTGCTCCTCCTCCCTCTCCTCCTCCTCCTCCTTCTTTTTTCTTGTTCTTCTTCTTCCTCCTATCGGTATCCTTCCTCCATCCTTCTACCTCTTTCTTACTTCTCTTTCCCCTTCTGTGTTTTTCCTCCTTCTCCTCTCCTCTCCTCCCTCCTCTCTTCTTCTTCTTGATCTCCTTCTTCCACCTTCTTCCTGCCCCACCCCTTCATCGTTCTTTCTTCTTCTTCCATGCTTTTTGTCGCTTCTTCCCTCGTGTCGTTTTGTTTCTTTTTTCTCAACTCCATCTTATCCATTAGTAGAGCCATTTAGAATGCATGGAAGATTCTAAGGACATGGAATGTATGTTGGAGATTTTTGTTGACGTATTCGGGAAGGAGCCTGGAAGCGAGGGCGAATTGTCTCCAGCACGTTTTTTCTTCCAGGAATTGAATTATCCCCGTTCTTTTTTTTTGTCATGCATTGAGTACTGGACCCCGAAAAATGAATTGATGAGTGAATGCATGAATGAATTGATTAAAGAGGGGGGGGGGGGGGGGGGGGGGAACAAAAGTAGAAAAAATACCTGAACGAATGAAAAAAAAAAGGCAAGAAGACAAAGAGAAAGAGAAACAAACGAACTGAACAAAAAACAAGACTGCAATGAAATGAGAAAGAAGAAAATTAAAAAAAAAAGAAACCAATAAGAATGAAAACAAGAAAGACAAATGGGGAGAGAGAGAGAGAAAAAAAATAAAATAAAACTAAGGAAAGACGAAAACGAAAGAAAGACGGAACCAAAGATGGGAATGAAGGAAAACAGAAGGAGCAAAAGAAAGAAAAACACCCGGACCAGCACTCAAGGCAGGGAGGATGGTGGGGGAGGGTGGGGTGTAACTTTGTGCTGAATTCCCGCCCCTAGTTTGTTCTGCGGCCAAAGAACAGACGGTGTCATTATCCGCCACCTTCAACAGCCCTCTTCTACACAATAGCCACTCCATGATTTTGTTTTTCAATGGATTAGGGGTGTGTGTGTGTGTGTGTGTGTGTGTGTGTGTGTGTGTGTGTGTGTGTGTGTGTGTGTGTGTGTGTGTGTGTGTAATCAGAGAGAGAGAGAGAGAGAGAGAGAGAGAGAGAGAGACAGACAGACAGACAGACAGACAGACAGACAGACAGACAGACGCAACGCAAATTAACAAGCGTGTACCTACCGACTACGTCAACCTAGCCCCGTTGTACCATGTAAAAAGAGCAAACAACGTTAGCCTAGCCCCGTTGTACCATGTGAAAAGAGAAAACTACGTTAGCCTACCCGTTGTACCATGTAAAAAAGAGCAAACTACGTTAGTCTAGCCCGTTTTCTACCACGTAAAAAGAGCAAACTACGTTAGTCTAGCCCCGTTGTACCATGTAAAAAGAGCAAACTACGTTAGCCTAGCCCCGTTGTACCATGTAAAAAGAGCAAACTACGTTAGTCTAGCCCCGTTGTACCACGTAAAAAGAGCAAACTACGTTAGTTAGCCCCGTTGTACCATGTAAAAAGAGCAAACTACGTTAGCCTAGTCCCGTTGTACCATGTAAAAAGAGCAAACTACGTTAACCTGGCCCCGTCGTACCATGTAAAAAGAGCAAACTACGTTAGTCTACCCCCGATGTGACATGTAAAAAGAGCAAATTGAAAACCATGTACACACCCACTTCGTTAGCCTAGCCCCGTTGTACTACGTAAAAGAGCAAACTACGTTAGTCTAGCCCCGTTGTACCATGTAAAAAGAGAAAACTACGTTAACCTAGCCCCGTTGTACCATGTAAAAGAGCAAACTACGTTAGCCTAGCCCCGTTGTACCATGTAAAAAGAGCAAACTACGTTAGCCTAGCCCCGTTGTACCATGTTAAAAAGAGCAAACTACGTTAGCCTAGCCCCGTTGTACCATGTTAAAAGAGCAAACTACGTTAGTCTAGTCCCACTGTACCATGTAAACAGAGCACATTAAAACTATGTACATACCCACGACGTTTGCCTAGCCCCGTTGTACCATGTAAATAGAGCACACAAAAAACTATGTACATACCCACGACGTTAGCCTTGACCCGTTGTACCATATGAATACAGCGCAATCAAAACTATGTACATATCCACGACGTAAGCCTAGACCCGTTGTACCATGTAAATAGAGCACATTAAAAACTATGCGCATACCCAAGACGTTAGCCTAGACCTGTTGTACCATGTACATAGAGCACATTAAAAACTATGCACATGCCCACGACGTTAGCCAAGACCCGTTGTATCTAGCAGTCCTAGTCATGGCAGTGTTTACTGCTCACCCTCCAAGACACAGACACAACTTTGTGAGATGCCGTCAGCATCAGCAGCAGCAGAAGGCGCTGTGTGTTCTCCTCTCTGAGAACATACCAGTGACCAGGTCGTTGCTCGTTAGTGCTCCACGGGCCACCACCTCACCCTGCCCTTTTCCTCACCCTTCCATCTACTCCCCCCCCCCCCCCCCCCCCCCCCTTTCCCTCTCGCTTCACTTTCCGACTTGACCTCTCTTCCCCCTGTCTCTCTCTTCACTTTCCGACTCTCTTCCGTCTCTTCTCTCTCTTCACTTTCCGACTTCCCTCTCTCTCTTCTGTCTCTGTCTCTCTCTTCACTTTCCGACTTGACCTCCCTCTCTTTCTGTCTCTGTCTCTCTCTTCACTTTCCCACTTCTCTCTCTCTCTCTTTTGTCTCTGTCTCTCTGCTCACTTTCGCACTTAACCTCTCTCTCTTCTGTCTCTGTCTCTCTCTCTCTTCGCTTTCCCACTTGCTCTCTCTCTCTCTCTCTCTCTTCCTGTCTCTGTCTCTCTCTTCACTTTCCCATTTGCTCTCTCTCTCTCTCTCTTTCTGTCTCTGTCTCTCTCTTCACTTTCCCATTTGCTCTCTCTCTCTCTCTCTCTCTCTCTCTCTCTCTTTCTGTCTCTGTCTCTCTCTTCACTTTCCCATTTGCTCTCTCTCTATATTCTGTCTCTGTCTCTCTCTTTTCACTTTCCCACTTGCCCCCCCTCTCTGTCTCAGTCTCTCTTTTTTTTCCCACTTAACCATTCTCTGTTCTCTCTCTCTCTCTCTCTCTCTCTTCTTCTTTCCCTCTTGCCCTCTCTCTCTTTCTGTCTCTGTCTCTCTCTTCACTTTCCCACTTGACCTCTCTCTCTTTCTCTCTCTCTCTCTTCACTTTCCACTTGACATCTCTCTGTTTCTGTCTCTGTCTCTCTCTTCACTTTCCCACTTAACCCTCCTCTCTCTCTCTTTGTCTCTGTCTCTCTCTTCACTTTCCCACTTGACCTCTATCTGTTTCTGTCTCTGTCTCTCTCTTCACTTTCCCACTTGACCTGTCTCTCTTTCTGTCTCTGTCTCTCTCTTCACTTTCCCATTGACCTGTCTCTCTTTCTGTCTCTGTCTCTCTCTTCACTTTCCCCACTTGACCTCTATCTGCTTCTGTCCCTGTCTCTCTGTTAGCTTTTCCAGTTGCCCTGTCTCTCTGTTTCTGTCTCTGTCTCTCTCTCTTCACTTTCCCACTTGACCTCTATCTGCTTCTGTCCCTGTCTCTCTGTTCGCTTTCCCCACTGACCTGTCTCTCTGTTTCTGTCTCTGTCTCTCTCTTTCACTTTCCCATCTGACCTCTCTCTTTCTGTCTCTGTCTCTCTCCTCATTTCTCCACTTAACCTCTCTCTCTCTTTCTGTCTCTGTCTCTCTCTTCACTTTCCCACTTGACCTCTCTCTGTTTCTGTCTCTGTCTCTCTCTTCGCTTTCCGACTTGCTCTTTCTGTCTGTCTCTCTCTCTCTTTCACTTTCCCACCTGACCTCTTTCTGTTTCTGTCTCTGTCTTCACTTTCCCACTTGACATCTCCCTCTCTCTTTCTGTCTCTGTCTCTGTTCTCACTTTCCCACTTAACCTCTCTCTCTCTGTTTCTGTCTCTGTCTCTCTCTTCACTTTCCCACTTGACCTCCCCTCTGGTTCTGTCTCTGTCTTTCTCTTCACTTTCCCACTTGACCTCTCTCTCTTTCTGCCTCTGTCTCTCTCTCTTCACTTTCCCACTTAACTTCCCTCTGTTTCTGTCTCTGTCTCTCTCTTCACTTTCCCACTTAACCTGTCTCTCATTCTGTCTCTGTCTCTCTGTTTGCTTTCCCACTTGCCCTCTCTCTGTTTCTGTATCTGTCTCTCTCTCCTCGATTTTCCACTTGACCTCTCTCTCTTTCTGTCTCTCTCTAATCACTTTCCCACTTGACCTCTCTCTCTCTCTCTGTTCTGTCTCTCTCTCTTCAGTTTCTAACTTAACCTTTCTCTGTTTCTGTCTCTGTCTCTCTCTTCACTTTCCCGCTTGACCTCTCTCTTTCTGTCTCTGTCTCTCTCTTCACTTTCCCGCTGACCTCTCTCTCTTTCTGTCTCTGTCTCTTCACTTTCCCGCTTTGACCTCTCTCTTCTCTGTCTCTGTCTCTCTCTTTCTCTTCACTTTCCCGCTTGACCTCTCTCTCTTTCTGTCTCTCTCCTCATTTTCCCATTTAAACTCTCTCTGTCTCTTTCTGTCTCTGTCTCTCTCTCTCTTCACTTTCCTACCTGACCTCTCTCTGTTTCTGTCTGTCTCTGTCTCTCTCTTCACTTTCCACTTGACCTCTCTCTGTTTCTGTCTCTGTCTCTCTCTTCACTTTCCCGCTTGACCTCTCTCTCTTTCTGTCTCTCTCCTCATTTTTTCTCATTTAACCTCTCTCTGTTTCTCTCTCTGTCTCTCTCTCTCTTCACTTTCCTATCTGACCTCTCTCTGTTTCTGTCTCTGTGTCTCTCTCTTCACTTTCCCACTTGACCTCCCTCTGTTTCTGTCTCTGTCTCTCTCTTCACTTTCCCACTTGATCTCTCTCTCTCTCTCTCTCTCTCTCTCTCTCTCTCTCTCTCTCTCTTTTTGTCTCTCTCTCTATCTCCTCACTTTCCCACTTAACCTTTCTCTCTTTCTGTCTCTGTCTCTCTCTCTTCATTTTCCCACTTGACCTCTCTCTGTTTTGTCTCTTGTTCTCTCTCTCTTCGCTTTCCCACTTGACCTCGCTCTCTTTCTGTCTCTGTCTCTCTTTTCGCTTTCCCACTTGACGTCTCTCTGTTTCTGTCTCTGTCTCTCTCTCACTTTCCCACTCTGACCTCTCTCTCTTTCTGTCTCTGTCTCTCTCTTCTTTCTCTCTCATTCTTCTCTCTCTCTCTTTCGCTCTCTCCATCTGTCTTCTCTTCTCTCTCTCTCCCCATTCCCTTTCTCTCTCTCTCCATCTCTCTCTCTCTCTCTCTCTCCATCTCTGTCTCTGTCTCGCTTTCTCTCTGTCTCCCTCTCTTTCTCCCTCCCTCCCTCCCCCCCCTCTTTCTCTCTCTCTGTCTCTCTCTCTCTCCTTCTTTCTTTCTTTCTTTTTTATTCTCTCTCTCTCTCTCTCTCTCTCTCTCTCTTCTCTTTCCATCTCTCTCATCACTCTCTCTCTCTCTCCCTCTCCCTCCCTCCCTCTCTCTCTCTCTCCCGCCTCTCTGCTCTGTCTGTCTGTCTGTCTGTCTGTCTCTCTCTGTCTGTCTCTCTTCTCTCCTCTCTCTCTCTCTCTCTCTCTCTCTCTCTCTCTCTCTCTCTCTCCCTCCTGTTGGCCCATGTCTTTGCAGTCAACAGCATCAGTTTGATGTGTCATGACCTTCATTAGTTCGCTCTCTGTGCCGATTTGACAGCCACCTACTACACGCTTCTCGGGCGGAAAAGTTCTTTTGATAAATGTTTGCATCAGACATTTCAGAAAAAAGTTCCCTTTTCTTGCCCTGCAATTGACCTTGGTCTCCAGTATAATCCGCATCAGCAACAAACGTATCTGTGATCTTATAGATTGATGCAATATCTATGACGATTTACTCTCTTTCGTGAACTAAGTTTGTATTCTCTCATGACAAGTAACTTCCTTTGCCAGTTGGCAGTTATAGTCTATGTTCAAGCTTTGGTGAGAGGTATTTCATTGTTAAAGTAAGGAAGACTGTGTTGATTGCAGTTGTAATCCTGCTTCACTAGTTTAATTTAGCGCAATGGTAATCTATAAATTTGCTCTCTACATTTCCTGAAATACAACTGTATACAGAGTACCACAGTCCTTTATTTACTTAAACATTTAATTATATCTCCACCTCTGCTCAATTGTCTGAACGTGACCGCATGTAACTTAGTTTTTTTTTTTTTAAACGTGACAGTATGTAACTTAATGTTTGACTGAACGTTACGACATGTGATTTAATGTTTGTCTGAATGTGACAGCATGTAACTTAATGTTTGTAGAACGTCACATCATGTAACTTAATGTTTGTCTGAACGTCACAGCATGTAACTTCATGTTTGACTGAACGTCACAGCATGTAAACTTCATGTTTGTCTGAACGTCACAACATACAACTTCATGTTTGACTGAACGTCACAGCATGTAACTTAATGTTTGTCTGAACGTGACAGCATGTACATTTATGCCTGTCTGAACGTGACAGCATGTAACTTAATGTTTGTCTGAACGTCACAGCATGTAACTTCATGTTAGTCTGAACGTCACAGCATGTACCTTTATGCCTGTCTGAAGGTGACAGCATGTAATTTAATGTTTGTCTGATCGTCACAGCATGTAACTTAATGTTTGTCTGAACGTCACAGCATGTGCCTTTATACCTGTCTGAACGTGACAGCATGTAACTTAATGTTTGTCTGAACGTTACAGCATGTAACTTAATGTTTGTCTGAACGTCACAGCATGTAACTTAATGTTTGTCTGAACGTGACAGTATGTACCTTTATGCCTGTCTGAACGTGACAGCATGTAACTTCATGTTTGTCTGAACGTCACAGCATGTAACGTAATGTTTGTCTGAACGTCACATCATGTAACTTCATGTTTGTCTGAACGTCACAGTATGTAACTTAATGTTTGTCTGAACGTCACAGCATTTAACTTAATGTTTGTCGGAACGTGACAGTATGTAACGTAATGTTTGTTTCTGAACGTGACAGCATGCAACTTAATGTTTGCCTGAAGGTGACAGCATGTAACTTCATGTTTGTTTTGAACGTCACAGCATGTAACTTCATGTTTATCTGAACGTGACAGCATGTAACTTAATGTTTGTATTGAACGTGACAGCATGTAACTTCATGTTTGACCGAACTTGACAGCATGTAACTTAATGTTTGTCTGAACATCACAGCATGTAACTTATGCTTGTCTAAGCGTTACAGCAACGTCACAGCATGTAACTAAATGTTTGTCTGAACGTCACAGCATGTAACTTAATGTTTGTTTTGAACGTAATAGCATGTTAGTTAATGTTTGTTTGGAACGTGACAGCATGTAACTTAATGTTTGTTTCGAACGTGACAGCATGTGAGTTAATGTTTGTCTGAACGTCACAGCATGTAACTTAATGTTTGTCTGAACGTGACAGCATGTGAGTTAATGTTTGTTTTGAATGTGACAACATGTAACGTCATGTTTGTCTGAATTTGACAGCATGTAACGTAATGTTTGAACGTGACCAGCATGTAACTTCATGTGTGTGTGAACGTGACAGCATGTAACTTAATGTTTGTTTTGAACGTGACAGCATGTAACTTCATGTTTGTCTGAACGTCACAGCATATAACTTCATGTTTGTCTGAACGTCACAGCATGTGACGTAACGTTTGTCTGAACGTGACAGCATGTAACGTAATGTTTGTCTGAGCGTGACAGCATGTAACTTAATGTTTGTCTGAACGTGACAGCATGTAACGTAACGTTTGTCTGAATGTGACAGCATGTAACGTAATGTTTGCATTTTACTATCGTAAGTTAACAGCCATTTTTCGTGTGTGTGCGTGGTGTGTGTGTGTGTGTGTGTGTGTGTGTGTGTGTGTGTGTGTGTGTGTGTGTGTGTGTGTGCGCGCGCGTGTGCGCGCGCGCGCGCGCGCGCGCGTGTGTGTGTGTGTGTGTGTGTGTGTGTGTGTGTGTGTGCGTACGTACGTGCGTGCATACCTGTGTGTGTGTGTGTGTGTGTGTGTGTGTGTGTGTGTGTTGTGTGTGTGTGTGTGTGTGTGTGTGTGTGTGTGTGTGTGCGCGCGTGCGTGAGTGCGTTGAGTGTGTTCATGTGTGTGTGTGTGTGTGTGTGTGTGTGTGTGTGTGTGTGTGAGGTCATCCCTTGACCTCCTTTACATACATTACAAT
>JADBJO010003778.1:130000-137500 GCA_016801955.1 Conus betulinus
TTTATTCTAATAGTTAATCCTCATCATATTTGTTACAAATGTCAGGTCAGATAACTTTAGGGGTTAGTTTTTTTTCACACGGTTGTTCCTCTGATACAACGCTTTACAGCATATTTACCTGATATGTATCACATTAGATATAATAAAAGCTATCTAATTACTCTGGGAATGCTGGCCAAAACCAGTAAAATACCAACTTAGCAATGTGTCAATACTGACGACTTAAACAAACCTTCACCACTGACGTCAATACAGAAAGGTCCAAACCTGTGTCACTACGAGAGTTAAGTTTGAACGGTCACAGAAATAAGGGCCTTTTGGGGTGGGGGTAGGGAGGTGATGAATGAGAATGAGGATGATGAAGACGATAGTGGGGATTACAGGATAGACAGGGATGTTCTTCGTTCATGTCATAAACAGGGGATTAGAGATTAAGTAGGTTTATAGGGAACCGAACTGAAAAAAATGGGGTCTGAAAAAACAAACAATCAAAACAAACAGAACCCTAAACCAAAGGGAGGCGCGTGAGGGGGTGGCGGGAGAGAGATGGGGGGGGGGGGGGGGGTCTGTTTTTACAACCGCCTTTCAAGGAAAGAGAATCCTGTGTTCTGCGCTGGCTTGATGCCTCACAGTTCCGCACCATGGTGTGTACAGCTGTGTCCAAAGGCGAACGTGTTCTGCTGATTTACTGCTCTCCTCCCCAACCTCGCCACGCCCTCCCTCCTCATTCTGGTTCTCCACCTGACTGTAAGATTTTCTGTCACTGTTTACAGCCGGAAGAGAATGCAGTAGGGCTGTCCCCGTGGCCTCCACACAACCCTCGGGAGACATTCACTGTCCTGAACTTCCAGAGAGACCGAGACATGTGGCGATGATGGGTTGGCTGCCTCATTCTAAAGAGATGAACCTGACTCTTCTGAAGCTAGAGTATCCCTCTTTTGCTTGTCAACTTGCCTTGTTTACCGTGCTGCTGTAGCTGTATATATCCGCATGGTGATGCTTCTGTAGGCTGCATATATCTCCATGGGGATGGTACGTGGGAACCTGAACTGTGGCCATTTTGCAAAGTGGTTATTTCTCTTCTTGAAGAAGTACAGTTGTATATATGTCATGAGAAACGGGTTGCCGAGATCAGTGAACTCTGAATTTGTTATTTGAGAAAGGCAAAACATCAGAACACCCTCTTTTTCATCCTAAAGCACCCACTCGAGCAGATGATGGCACTGAACATGTTCAATACACATCTATGTTTTGGTGCTTTTATCCCTTTTCATAAAGAGAAAAAGAAAACATCAATATGTGTGTGCTATAGGGTAATTCACCGCAAGTTCCCAAGCGGCGGTGCAGAGAAAAGAAGACTGTATTGGCATGGCACAGCACAGCTCTGAAAGTAAACATGTCGAACCATGGTGTGTTTTCCAACCCTCTAATCACCCCCATCCCTCCTTCTGCTGACCATCTCAGCATGACGATGACTGCGTCAGAAAGGACGGGTGGCATTACAATCTGTGGAATACTCCCACACTGAAGGGCGCTCCCCCCCCTCCCCCCCCCTGTCAACCCCCCCCCCCCTGCCCCCCCCCCCCCCCCCCCCCCCCCCCCAGACGCTGTCAACAGCATATGAATGACTGCAGTAGGTCATATTACGGTGAATGTCTGCCCAGACATTGGTCCATGTAGAACGTGACTCTCAGCCCCATAGCGGCGTTATACACGTGATAGTCCCAACAGTCCATCTAGAATGTCACTCTCAGGCTCCATAGCGGCGTTATACACGCGACAATAATAGTCCCAGACATTGGTCCATTTAGAATGTGACTCTCAGGCTCCAAAGCGGCGTTATATACGTGACAATGACAGTACCAGACATTGTTCCATTCAGAATGTGATTCTCAGGCTGCATAGCGGCGTTATACACGTGGACAATGACAGTACCAGACATTGTTCCATTCAGAATGTGACTCTCAGGCTCCATAGCGGCGTTACACACGTGACAATAATAGTCCCAGACATTGGTCCATTTAGAATGTGACTCTCAGGCCCCATAGCGGCGTTATACACGTGACAATGACAGTACCAGACATTGGCCCATTCAGAATGTGATTCTCAGGCTCCATAGCGGCGTTATACACGTGACAATAATAGTCCCAGACATTGGTCCATTTAGAATGTGACTCTCAGCTTCCATAGCGGCGTTATATACGTGACAATGAAAGTACCAGATATTGGTCCATGTAGAACGTGATTCTCAGGCCCCATAGCGGCGTTTATACACGTGATAATAACAGTCCATTTAGAATGTGACTCCCAGGCCCCATAGCAGCATTATATACGTGACAATGACAGTCCATATAGAACGTGACTCTCAGGCTCCATAGCGGGCGTTATACACATGACAATAATAGTCCCAGACACTGGTCCATTCAGAATGTGACTCTCAAGCTCCATAGCAGCGTTATACACGTGACAATAACAGTCCATATAGAATGTGTCTCTCAGGCTCCATAGCGGCGTTATACACGTGACAATAACAGTCCGTGTAGAATGTGACTCTCAGGCTCCATAGCGGCGTTATACACGTGACAATAACAGTCCATGTAGAATGTGACTCTCAGGCTCCATAGCGGCGTTGTACACGTGACAATAGTCCCAGACACTGGTTCATTCAGAATGTGACTCTCAGGCTCCATAGCGGCGTTATACACGTGACAATAACAGTCCGTGTAGAATGTGACTCTCAGGCTCCATAGCGGCGTTTATACACATGACAATAACAGTCTATGTAGAATGTGACTCTCAGGCTCCATAGCGGCGTCATACACGTGACAATAACAGTCCATGTAGAATGTGACTCTTAGGCTCCATAGCAGTGTTATACACGTGTCAATAACAGTCCATGTAGAATGTGATTCTCAGGCTCCATAGCGGCGCGTTATACACGTGACAATAATAGTCCCAGACATTGGTCCATTTAGAATGTGACTCTCAGCTTCCATAGCGGCGTTATATACGTGACAATGAAAGTACCAGACATTGGTCCATGTAGAACGTGATTCTCAGGCCCCATAGCGGCACACACGTGACAATAACAGTCCATAGAGAACGTGACTCTCAGGCTCCATAGCGGCGTTATATACGTGACAATAACAGTCCATAGAGAACGTGACTCTCAGGCTCCATAGCGGCGTTATATACGTGACAATAACAGTCCATAGAGAACGTGACTCTCAGGCTCCATAGCGGCGTTATATACGTGACAATAACAGTCCATAGAGAACGTGACTCTCAGGCTCCATAGCGGCGTTATACACGTGACAATAACAGTCCATGTAGAATGTGACTCTCAGGCTCATTAGCGGCGTTATACACGTGTCAATAACAGTCCATGTAGAATGTGACTCTCAGGCCCCATAGCGGCGTTATACACGTGACAATAACAGTCCATGTAGAATGTGACTCTCAGGCTCCATAGCGGCGTTCTACACGTGACAATAACAGTCATGTAGAATGTGACTCTCAGGCCCCATAGCAGCATTATACATGTGACAATCATAGTCAGCAATGCCACTGTCCATAGAAGGCAGCGTGTTTTTTCTTCCCTCTGTTTATATATGCTCTGCGCACTAGTTCCGCCAGCACAGGGCAGAGGTCAGGAGGGTGACAGGTGATGGGAGGGCAGGGCAGAGGTCAGGAGGGTGGAAGGTAATGGGAGGGCAGGGCAGAGATCAGGAGGGGTGGAAGGGCGTTGGGAGGGCAGGGCAGAGATCAGGAGGGTGGAAGTTGAAGGAAAGTTGAGATCAGGTGAGTGGAAGGTGAAGGGAGGAAAGGGCAAAAGTCAGGAGGGTGGAGGGTGAAGGGAGGGCGGCGAAGAGGTCAGGAGAGTGGCAGGTGAAGGAAAGACAGAGGTCAGGAGGGTGACAGACGAAGGGGGTGCAGAGGTCCGGAGGGTGACAGATGAAGGGAGGGCAGAGGTCAGGAGGGTGACAAGTGAAGGGAGGACAGGGCAGATGTCAGAAGGGTGACAGGTGAAGGGCGGGCAGGGCAGATGTCAGGAGGGTGGAAGGTGAATGGAGGGCAGAGGTCAGGAGGATGACAGATGAAGGGAGGGTAGAGGTTAGGAGGGTGACAGGTGAAGGGAGGGCAGAGGTCAGGGGGTGAGAGATGAAGGCTTGGGCAGGACAGAGGTCAGGAGGGTGACAGGTGAAGGGAGGGCAGAGGTCAGGAGGGTGACAGGTGGAGGGAGGGCAGAGGTCAGGAGGGTGACAGATGAAGGGAGGGCAGAGGTCAGGAGGGTGACAGGTGAAGGGAGGGCAGAGGTCAGGAGGGTGACAGGTGAAGGGAAGGCAGAGGTCAGGGGGTGAGAGATGAAGGCTTGGGCAGGACAGAGGTCAGGAGGGTGACAGGTGAAGGGAGGGCAGAGGTCAGGAGGAGGGTGACAGGTGGAGGGAGGGCAGAGGTCAGGAGGGGGGTGACAGATGAAGGGAGGGCAGAGGTCAGGAGGGTGACAGGTGAAGGGAGGGCAGAGGCAGAGGAGGGTGACAGGTGAAGGGAAGGCAGAGGTCAGGGGGGGTGACAGATGAAGGGAGAGCAGAGGTCAGGAGGGTGACAGGTGAAGGAAGGGCAGAGGTCAGGAGGATAACAGGTGAAAAAGAGCGCAGAGGTCAGCGGGTGAGAGGTGAAGGCTTGGGCAGAGCAGAGGTCAGGAGGGTGAGGGTTGAAGGGAGGGCAGGGCAAAGGTAGTAGGGTGAAGTGAGGGCAGGGCAGAGGTCAGAAAGGTGACAGATGAAGGGAGGGTAGGGGCAGAGTCACAGAGGTCACAAAGGTGATAGTGAAGTGAGGGCAGGGCAGAGGTCAGGAGGGTGACAGGTGAAGGGAGGGCAAGGCAGAGGTCAGGAGGGTGACAGGTGGAGGGGGGGGGGGGCAGGGCAGGGCTGATGTCAGGGGATGACAGGCTGAAGAGAGGGTAGGGCAGATGTCAGGGGGTGACAGGTGGAGGGAGGGCAGGGCAGATGTCAGGGGGTGACAGGTGGAGGGAGGGCAGGGCAGATGTCAGGGGGGGTGACAGGTGGAGGGAGGGCAGGGCAGATGTCAGGGGGGTGACAGGTGGAGGGAGGGCAGGGCAGATGTCAGGGGGTGACAGGTGAAGGGAGGGCAGGGCAGATGTCAGGGGGTGACAGGTGGAGGGAGGGCAGGGCAGAGATGTCAGGGGGTGACAGGTGGAGGGAGGGCAGGGCAGATGTGTCAGGGGGGTGACAGGTGGAGGGAGGGCAGGGGTCGGGGGGGGGGGGGGACAGGTGAAGGGAGGGTAGGGCAGATGTCAGGGGGTGACAGGTGACAGGTGAGGGAGGGCAGGGCAGATGTCAGGGGGATGACAGGCTGAAGAGAGTGCAGGGCAGATGTCGGGGGGGGGGGGGGGGGGGGTGACAGGTGAAGGGAGGGTAGGGCAGATGTCAGGGGGGGGGACAGGACAGGTGAAGGGAGGACAGGGCAGATGTCAGGGGGGGGTGACAGGTCAAGGGGGAGAAAAGGGCAGATGTCAGGATGGTGACAGGTGAAGGGAGGGCAGGGCAGATGTCAGGGGGGGTGGAAGGTGAAAAGAGGGTAGGGCAGATGTCAGTAGGGTGGAAGGTGAAAACGGAGGGTAGGACAGATGTCAGGGGGGGGGGGGGGGTGACAGGTGAAGGGAGGGCAGGGCAGATGTCAGGTGGGGGGGGGGGGTGACAGGTGAAGGGAGGGTAGGGGGATGTGTCAGGGGGGGGGGGTGACAGGTGAAGGGAGGGCAGGGCTGATGGGGGGGGGGATGACAGGCTGAAGAGAGTGCAGGGCAGATGTCAGGGGGGGGGGGGGTGACAGGTGAAGGGAGGGGAGGGCAGATGCAGATGGGGGGGGGGGGGGGGACAGGTGAAGGGGGGAGGACAGGGCAGATGTCAGGGGGGGGGGGGGGTGGGGGGGGTCAAGGGAGAAAAGGGCAGATGTCAGGATGGTGACAGGTGAAGGGAGGGCAGGGCAGATGTCAGGGGGGGGTGAAGGGTGAAGGGAGGGTAGGGCAGATGTCAGCAGGGTGGAAGGTAAACGGAGGGTAGGACAGATGTCAGGGGGGGGGTGGTGAAGGGAGGGCAAGGCAGATGTCAGGGGGTGACAGGCTGAAGGGAGGGCAAGGCAGATGTCAGGTGGTGACAGGCTGAAGGGAGGGCAAGGCAGATGTCAGAAGGGTGACAGGTGAAGGGAGGGCAGGGCAGATGTCAGGGGAGGGGTGACAGGGTGAAGGGAGGGTAGGGCAGATGTCAGGGGGGTGGAAGGTGAATGGAGGGCAGGGCAGATGTCAGGAGGGTGGAAGGTAAACGGAGGGTAGGGCAGAGGTTAGGGGGATGACATGCGAAGGGAGGGCAGGGCAGATATCAGGGGGTGACAGGTGAAGGGAGGACAGGGCAGATGTCAGGAGGGTGGAAGGTGAAGGGAGGGTAGGGCAGATTTCAGGAGGGTGACAGATGAAGATGAAGGAAGGTAGGGCTGATGTCAGGGTCAGGGGGGTGACAGGTGAAGGGAGGGCAGGGCAGATGTCAGGAGGGTGGAAGGTGAAGGGAGGGTAGGGCAGATTTCAGGAGGGTAGACAAATGAAGGGAAGTAGGCTGATGTCAGGGGGGTGACAGGTGAAGGGAGGGGAGGGAAGGGCAGATGTCAGGAGCTTGAATGGTGAAGGGAGGGGTAGGGCAGATGACAGGGGGTTACAGGTGAATGGAGGGCAGGGCAGATGTCAGGAGGGTGACAGGTGAAGGGAGGGCAGGGCAGATGTCAGGGGGGGTGGAAGGTGACTGGAGGGCAGGACAGATGTCAGGAGGGTGACAGGTGAAGGGAGGGCCAGGCAGATGTCAGAAGGGTGACAGGTGAAGAGAGGGCAGGGCAGATGTCAGGGGGGTGACAGGTGAAGGGAGGGAGGGAGGGCAGATGTCAGGGGGGGTGACAGGTGAAGGGAGGGAGGGCTGATGTCAGGAGGGTGAAGGTGAAGGGAGGGGAGGGCAGATGTCAGGAGGGTGACAGGTGAAGGGAGGGGAGGGGCAGATGTCAGGAGGGTGACAGGTGAAGGGGAGGGCAGATGTCAGGAGGGTGACAGGTGAAGGGAGGGCAGATGTCAGGAGGGTGACAGGTGAAGGGAGGGGAGGGCAGATGTCAGGAGGGTGACAGGTGAAGGGAGGGGAGGGCAGATGTCAGGGGTGGGTGACAGGTGAAGGGAGGGCAGATGTCAGGAGGGTGACAGGTGAGGGAGGGGAGGGCAGATGTCAGGAGGGTGACAGGTGAAGGGAGGGGAGGGCAGATGTCAGGGGGGTGACAGGTGAAGGGAGGGGAGGGCAGATGTCAGGAGGGTGGCAGGTGAAGGGAGGGGAGGGCAGATGTCAGGAGGGTGACAGGTGAAGGGGGGGCAGATGTCAGGCAGGCGAGAGGTGAAGGGAGGGCAGAGGTCAGGAGGGTGACAAGTGAAGAGAGGGCAGAGGTTTAGGAGGG
>JADBJO010003778.1:142500-160000 GCA_016801955.1 Conus betulinus
AGCCCTGATACCAAGCCTCCAGTTACATCGTTCTCTACAGCCCTGATTCCTCCAATGACATCGTTCTCTACAGCCCTGACACCAAGCCTCCTGTTACATCGTTCTCTCCAGCCCTGACACCATGCCTCCAATGACATCGTTCTCTATAACCCTGATACCTCCAATGACATCGTTCTCTACAGGCCTGATACTTCCAATGACATCGTTCTCTACAGCCCTGATACCTCCAATGACATCGTTCCCTGATACTTCCAATGACATCGTTCTCTATAACCCTGATACTTCCAATGACATCGTTCTCTACAACCCTAATACTTCCAATGACATCGTTCTCTACAGCCCTGACACGAAGCCTCCAATATCATCATTCTCTACAGCCCTACCTCAAATGACATCGTTCTCTTTAGCCTGATGCCTCTGACGACATCGTTCTCTACATCCCTGATATCTCCAATGACATCGTTCTCTTTAGCTCTGATACCTCCAATGACATCGTTCTCTATAGCCCAGATACCTCCAGTGACATTGTTCTCTACAGCCCTGACACCAAGCGTCCAGTGACATCGTTCTCTACAGCCCTGATACTAAGCACCAATGCCCTCAACACCAGTTTTCTCTCTCAGCCTTATTCTCTTCACTGCCAACCCACAGCAGTGAAAGTTTCAAGAGCAACATTTCTCTAAATTCTGGTGTCCCCCCCCCCCCCCCCCCCCCCCCCCCCCCCCCCCCCACACACACACACACACCTCAGTGAGGTTCGCTCGCACTGTCTACGAAGACATTAATTGCTGGGAGACACATCTGGATGGGTAGGTGATCAAACATTACTGTGAGTCAGAAAATGAACCCGTCTTCATAGCAGGATCTTGTTTTTGACAAGAGTCAATATCTCAGCATGCACAATAGGAAAGTTATTTCAATTGACGACGGTGTGTTTATGCAGTTTATGTGATTATCTCCTCTGGTTATTATTATTATTATTATTATTATTTTATTTTTATTTTTTTTTTTTTGCTGTGTATGAGACTGATAATTTTTCTCCGTCAACATTTCTTAATTCCGTCTATTCTTCTTTGGTGTTTATCTTTCTTCTGTGTTTATCATACTGGGAGTAAACAGCACTTTCTTCTCTTCTATGTTTTACCCATTCTTACAAATGTACTGACATATGAATCGCTCGGTCAGTCAGTCAGTCAGTTGATCAACCAATCAAGCAGTCACGTTATACATCCATCAGTCACTTACTCACAAACTTGCTCAGCCTCCCCCTCCCTCCCCGCCCAACTCAGTAAATCAGTACAGTTCATCAGATGACTTATTCATTGATCAGTCACCCAATCTACCAATCACTCTATCAATCAGCCAAACAAGCAATCCACCAGCTGATCAAATAATCACTCAGTAAATGGTCATCTAACCAATTAGCCAATGAATCATTTGACCCGTCAGTTAATCTCACAGTCAAATTGGGCGACGTCTGCTCCGCTTCCGCCAACCTGAATAAGGGGATGGCTGGGCAAGGGAGAGCACCACTGGAGGCCGACACTGTAGTCTCTCTTCCCCTTCCCCACACATCTCCTACCTTCCCACTCCACTTTCCCCCTGACCCTGCCGGCAGTTCTGTCCCTTTCCAACAGGTTCCAGACAAGGAAGTCTGTGTGTTGATGTGGCGAGGGGTTCAATACCACTCTCCACTACCCAGTCAACGTGGCAAACACTGTGTATTCAGTGGTGGGCTTCTGCCACTCTCCACTACCCAGTCAACGTGGCAAACACTTCATTCATGCCTGGTCACTCAATCCACTCCACCCAGTCAACGTGGCAAACACTGTGTGTTCAGTGGCCTGATCTGCTTCAATGCCACTCTCCACTACCCAGTCAACGTGGCAAACACTGTGTGTTCAGTGGCCTGGTCCGCTTCAATGCCACTCTCCACTACCCAGTCAACGTGGCAAAACACTGTGTGTTCAGTGGCCTGGTCCGCTTCAATGCCACTCTCCACTACCCAGTCAACGTGGCAAACACTGTGTGTTCAGTGGCCTGGTCCGCTTCAACGCTGCTCTTGACGTGGTTTGCAATCACAGCCATTGGTTTCGATTTCCTGTTCTTCGTTTCCTTTTTTCTTTCCTTTGTTTTCTTTTTTTTCCCTTCTTTCTTGCCTGCTGTCTGAAAATCCCTATCTCTGAGAAAGGAAGGATTCTACAGAAACTCGCTGCAGCCCCACTAAAGACATTGCCGTAGTTCCAGTTTCATAATTATGCTGATAATGATGAGACATAATGATGACAACGGTGGTGATCATAATCATGATCATGATCATCATCATACTCATTGTCGTCGTCGTCGTCTTCGCCATCATCATCATCATCATCATCATCATCAATCACAATATTAATAATGTACAACATCATATTCACGCATTGACAGACTAAACTTTGTTTCCCGTTATGACCTTACACAGCACTACACTGCACTGCTCTGCACTACATTACATTACACTACACTACATTACATTACACACACACACACACACACAGAGAGAGAGAGAGAGAGAGAGAGAGAGAGAGAGAGAGAGAGGAGAGAGAGAGAGAGAGAGAGAGAGAGAGAGAGGAGAGAGAGAGAGAGAGAGAAAGAGAGAGGGGTGAGGTTCGATTAGAGAGAGACAGATCGCATCTATCATGTTCACATGGTAGATTCCACAGTGATTCATGAGGCAGTCATCTTCAGTATATATATATATATATATATATATATATATATATATATATATATATATATATATATATATATATATATATATATGTTAAAACTTTGATTAAAATGTAAGTGATAAAACCTACAGCGCTGTTTTTGCTGGTGCGGTCGTCAGGGTATGGGGGGGGGGGGGGGGGGGGGGCGGTGTTGCGGTGTTTTTTTTTTTTATACGTGTTCGCTGTCTGCCATCACGTGCGGTCAGTGTTTTCATGTGTTTTTTTTTTATTTCTGCTCGCTGATAGGACTTCCATTTGTGTCTGCAATTGTTAACCATTTCTATCCTAGTGTTTAGGGTTTGCTAATTTTGGTTTGCATAGGATCATATATTTTTCTGTTAGGCATAAATTACATCTTTTTGAAATGTATTATATGATGCAGCTCTTTTTAAGATTTTCCAGGATATGTTGTAGTCTATTTTTTTATCTTTGAGTTTCCAAATGTATTTACTCAATTCTGTTTGATTTTTGTATCTTTCTTTGTTAAATGACTGTTTATGATTTGCATATCTACTTTTAAATTGGTTTTCAGTGATACCTATATATGTTTCTTCAGCGTTCTCTGATTTTACAGTGGCTTGATATACAATATTGCTGTGGAGGCATTTATTGTTTAGAGGGCACTGTTGTTTGTTTATATATGATATATTTATCTTCATTTTCAACACTCCTTTTAATCAGTAAAACAGGAATAGTTTTTCAAGGAATTGGGGGAAGAGGTGTTGAGAGAGAGAGAGAGAGAGAGAGAGAGAGAGAGAGAGAGAGAGAGAGAGAGAGAGAGAGAGAGAGAGAGAGAGAGAGAGAGAGAGAGAGAGAGATTATAACATGTTTTAATGTTAAAAAAAGCAGGAAGCAAAACATAAAATGTAAGGAAGAATAACAAAGGAAAAGAAAGAAAGAAAGAAAGACAAAAGAAAGAAGGAAAGAAAGAAAGAAAGAAAGAAAAGTAACCCCACCTACCATCCTGCCATTACTAACCGCGGTTCCCAACTCCCTCTTCACTCCTCCGTTTGAGTCAGGCAGATACCACATTACCATCAATTCTCTTCCCTCTAATATTGCCACTGGACATAACTAATACGCTTCTGTATTGTGAAGGTGTTTGTCTCCTGCCAGATGAAGAGCAAAGCATCATTTCAGAAAGAAAGACCGGTGTGCCTTAAGTGCACGTCATCACCAGTCCTGGGATAGTACAGAGAACAACACGCTTTATTGCCATGGCCCCAATAAAAATTATAGTCCTCAGTTTGGTACAGAGAACAACACACACTTTATTGCCATGGCCCAGTATAGTCCTACACAAGGTGCAGAGAACAACACACTTTATTGTCATGGCCCAATATAGTCTTCAGTGTGGTACAGAGAAGAACACACTTTACTGCTATGGCCCAATATAGTCCTCAGTGTGGTACAGAGAACAACAAACTTTACTGCCATGGCCAGAGAACAACACACTGTATTGCCATGGCTCAATGTAGTCTTCAGCCTGACACAGAACAACACACTGTATTGCCATGGCTCAATATAGTCTTCAGCCTGACACAGAACACCACACTGTATTGCCATGGCCCAATATAGTCCCGAGCACGATACAGAGAACACCACACTGTGTTGCCATGGCCCAATATAGTCCTTAGCACGGTACAGAGCAATACACTTTGTTGGCATAGCCCAATATAGTCCTATGCATGGTACAGAACAGAGAACAGCACACCATATTGCCATGGCCCAATATTGTCTTCAGACTGATACAGAGAACAACAGACTGTATTGCCATGGCCCAGTATAGTCCTATGCATGGTACACAGAACAACACACTGTATTGCCATGGCCCAACGTAGTCCTATGCATGGTACACAGAACAACACACAGTATTGCCAAGGCCAAATATAGTCCTGAGCACTGTACACAGAACAACACACTGTATTGTCATGGCCCAATATAGTCCTATGCATGGTACACAGAACAACACATTGTATTGCTATGGCCCAACAGAGTCCTATGCATGGTACACAGAGCAATACACTGTATTGCCATGGCCCAATGTAGTCCTATGCATGGTACACAGAACAGCACACTGTATTGCCATGGATGGCCCAATGTAGTCCTTTTCATGGTACACAGAACAACACACATTATTGCTATGGTCCAATATACTCCTGCGCATGGTACACAGAACAACACACTGTACTGCCATGGGCCTAATGTAGTCCTATGCATGGTACACAGAACAAACACACTGTATTGCCATGGATGGCCCATTGTAGTCCTATTCATGGTACACAAAACACCACACATTATTGCCATGGCCCAATATAGTCCTGCATATGGTACACAGAAACAACACAGTGTATTGCCATGGCCCAATGTAGTCCTATGCATGGTACACAGAACAACACACTGTATTGCCATGGCCCAATGTAGTCCTATGCATAGTACACAGAACAGCAAACTGTATTGTATTGCCATGGATGTCCTGCACCCCATGTAGTCCTGTATTCATGGTACACAGTACACACAACACACATTATTGCCATGGCCCAATATAGTCCTGCACATGGTACACAGAACAACACACTGTATTGCCATGGCCCAATATAGCCCTGAACATGGTACACAGAACATGGTACACACACTGTATTGCCATGACCCAATATAGTCCTGCACATGGTACACAGAAACAACACACTGTATTGCCATGGCCCAATATAGCCCTGAACATGGTACACAGAACAACACACTGTATTGCCATGGCCCAATATAGTCCTGCATATGGTGCACAGAACAACACACTGTATTGCCATGGCCCTATATAGTCCTGAACATGGTACACAGAACAACACACCGTATTGCAATGGCCAAATATAGTCTTGCACATGGCACACAGAATAACACACTGTATTGCCATGGCCAATATAGCCCTGAACATAATACACAGAACAACACACTGTATTGCCATGGCCCAATATAGCCCTGAACATAGTACACAGAACAACACACTGTATTGCCATGGCCCAATATAGCCCTGAACATGGTACACAGAACAACACACTGTATTGCCATGGCCCAATATAGTCTTGCACATGGTACACAGAACAACACATTGTATTGCCATGTCCAATATAGTTCTAAAGGAAGAGCTATCACCACGACGGACATGCGCCGCGATAAATAAAAACCTTTGAAAACTCGTCTTTGCACGGTGCTTGTTCCTCAATGATTTGTCTTCTCTACAGTGATTTGTGCTCTTGGAAAAAAAAGAGATTGCCTGACACTTTGGCGGAGGCAGCGACCGAGAGAGCACAGACTTAAAAGAGAAAGAATGGAGGTTGGACAGGAGCGGAAGAAAAGGAAGCAGAAGTTTAAGAGAACAGATCGTTGAGCTCTCAGCTGTTTGTACGGCTAGTTCCTGTTGGTTTCAGTGGTAAGCACCCCCGTGGGAGGTTAGTTCTTGTAGGTTTTTTTAGTGATAAGCACCCTGCACGTGGGAGGCTAGTTCCTGTTGGTTTTAGTGGTAAGCACCCTGCACGTGGGAGGTTAGTTTTTTGTTGGTTTTAGTGATAAGCACCCTGCACGTGGGAGGCTAGTTCCTGTTGGTTTTAGTGGTAAGCACCCTGCACGTGGGAGGTTAGTTCTTGTTGGTTTTAGTGATAAGCACCCTGCACGTGGGAGGTTAGTTCTTGTTGGTTTTTAGCGGTAAACACTCCTCACGGGGGAGGTTAGTTCTTGTTGGTTTTAGCGGTAAACACTCCTTACGTGGGAGGTTAGTTCTTGTTGGTTTTAGCGGTAAGCACCCTGCACGTGGGAGGTTAGTTACTCTTGGTTTTAGAGGTAAGCACCCTGAACGTGGGGGGTTAGTTCTTGTTGGTTTTAGTTGTAAGCACCCTGCACGTGGGAGGTTAGTTATTGTTGGTTTTAGCGGTAAGCACCCTTTACGTGGGAGGTTAGTTCTTGTTTGTTTTAGCGGTAAACACTCTTTTACGTGTGAGGTTAGTTCTTGTTGGTTTTAGCGGTAAGCACCCTTTATGTGGGAGGTTAGTTCTGTTGGTTTTAGCGGTGAGCACTCCTTACGTGGGAGGTTAGTTCTTGTTGGTTTTAGCGGTAAGCACCCTTTATGTGGGAGGTTAGTTCTTGTTGGTTTTAGAGGTAAGTACCCTGTACGTGGGAGATTAGTTCTTATTGGATTTAGTGGTAAGCACCCTACACGTGGGAGGTTAGTTATTGTTGATTTTAGCTGTAAGCACCCTTTACGTGGAAGGTTAGTTATTGTTGGTTTTAGCAGTAAGCACCCTGTACATAGGAGGTTAGTTCTTGTTGGTTTTAGAGGTAAGCACCCTGCACGTGGGAGGTTACTTCTTGTTGGTTTTAGCAGTAAGCAACCTGCACGTGGGAGGTTAGTTATTGTTGTTTTTAGCAGTAAGCACCCTGTACATAGGAAGGTTAGTTCCTGTTGGTTTTAGAGTAAACACCCTGCACGTGGGAGGTTAGTTCTTGTTGGTTTTAGCAGTAAGCACCCTGAACGTGGGAGGTTAGTTCTTGTTGGTTTTAGCAGTAAGCACCCTGCACGTGGGAGGTTAGTTCTTGTTGGTTTTAGCAGTAAGCACCCTGCACATGGGGGGTTAGTTCTTGTTGGTTTTAGAGGTAAGCACCCTGCACGTGGGAGGTTAGTTATTGCTGGTTTTAGAGGTAAGCACCCTGCACGTGGGAGGTTAGTTATTGTTGGTTTTAGAGGTAAGCACCCTGCACGTGGGAGGTTAGTTCCCTGTTGGTTTTAGAGGTAAGCACCCTGCACGTGGGAGGTTAGTTATTGTTGGTTTTAGCAGTAAGCACCCTGCACGTGGGAGGTTAGTTATTGTTGGTTTTAGCAGTAAGCACCCTGCACGTGGGAAATTAGTTCTTTAAGGTTTTAGCAGTAAGCACCCTGCACGTGGGAGGTTGTACCGAAACCTCGACAGCCCCTCACAGCCCTTGAGATGAGAGGTCTCTGCTGCTGAAAAGAACTTGATATTTTTCTTAACCTGAATAGAAGAATGAGGTATCTTGATAGATAAGAATTGGGGTCTGTGAACCCAGAGTGATTTGCTTGTATACGGCTAGTTGGACGTTTGTGAAACCAAAAGGAAAATCAATTTAAGTGTGTGCATTGGAACCGAAATTAATGTGAACTGAACACAATTTTCTTGCTTTTTTCAATTTTGTTTCTTTGCAAAGAGACGCGTTGTTGAATGATATATTGGCCAAGGAGAAAAAAAAAACAAAGCAAAACAAAAGACGAGGAAATATTAAAACCGCCTTGCGCCAAAAGAATTGAGGCGCAGATGATTTGTTTTTGTACCGTGGAGGAACTTTAAGATTGTATTCTGGTTTGCTTTATTGAAAAGAAAAAGAGTCAGATGTGTGGCTGCGCACGGGACGCATGATTGTTCCTGTATGCATGTGAGTGTGTACGTTGAGACCGTCATGTGACTCCCTCCCTCCCCTCTCTCATTGTGTAATTCATTTCAAATGCCCTTCTTACGCGTCAGCCATGTCATAAAACGAATAAGACATATTTCATCCGTCAAGATATCTTAAAAGAAGTTTTGACGTTTCTGCTCAAGCACAACACCAGGGGAACTAAGCCATGGTGGCAGTATTACCCCAAGTCCCAGGGGAACTAACTCATTGTGACAGTATTACCCCAAGTCCCAGGGGAACGAAGCCAGAGTAGCAGAATTACCTGTAGTCCCAAGGGTACTAATCCACGGTGGCAGTATTACTCCTAGTCCCAGGGGAACTTACCCAGCGTGGCAGTATAACCCAAAGTCCCAGGGGAACTAACCCACGGTGGCAGTATTGCTCAAAGTCCCACGGGAACTAACCCACGGTGTGGCAGTATTGCCCTAAGTCCTAAGGGAACTAACCCAGGGTGGCAGTATTGCCCAAAGTCCCAGGGGAACTAACCCACGTGTGGCAGTGTTGCCCACAAGTCCCAGGGGAACTAGCCCACGGTGGCAGTATTGCCCTGAGTCCCAGGAGAACTAACCCAGGGTGGCAGTATTGCCCTGAGTCCTAGGGGAACTAACCCAGAGTGGCAGTATTTCCCTGAGTTCCAGGGGAACAAACCCAGGGTGGCAGTACTGCCCAGTGTTTCAGCTGCTCCCTGTCTCCCATCCTCCAGTGGTCCATCAATCACACCAAGCGTCCGCCCCGCCCACACCTCACCACTACCGCCTCTAATGTGATGAGAAGGATAGTGGCCAAGGTAGCAGATTACTCAGAAGTGTGTGTGTGTGTGTGTGTGTGTGTGTGTGTGTGTGTGTGTGCGCCCGTGTGTGCGTGCGCGTGTGTGCGTGCGTGCGTGCGCGCGCGCGCGCGCGTGTGTGTGTGTGTGTGTGTGTGTGTGAGTGTGGGCTGGGGGAGGAGGGGGAGGGGGAATCCGTCCTGCCAAGAAAAAGGGGAGGTTGAAAAGAGAACTGCAAACTATGGAGGAAAGAATCTCTTCTTAAAAAAAAAAAAGGGGGGGGGGGGGGGGTGCGGGGTGGGAGAAGGAAAGGGTTGGGGTGTGTGTGTGGGGGTGGGGGGGGGGGGGGGGGGGAGAAGCGTCTAAGCAGTTAAAGGGAACGCTCAGCGTTTTTCTACGGACTCGGTGCAGCACAATTTCGGGCCAGGCACATCACAGTGCAGCTCCAAAGAGAGCCAGGCTGCTGATGGACTGCCCTCAACCACAAACTGTTCACACCCCGCTGTCCTGACTGTTCGCAGCGCCCCCCCCCCCCCCCCCCCCCCCCCCCCCCCAGTGGCGCTGTTCCAACGGCCAGTAAACCTCTCTCAGGGCACGTCCCTACACTTTTGCACCTCCATAGATAACGGCGAGTCTGGCAGTGGTATGCCGCCTCACTGTGAAGAAATGGACCCGAACCTTCAGACTGTATAGTGGCGTTTCCTGTGCAACTCAGCTGACTTTGTTCATAGTCTAGCTGACCACGGGGGTCTGTATCCATGGTGACGGTACGTTAGAACCAGCACTGTGTGGGGGGGGGGGGGTGGGGGGGGGGGGGTTGTCTGCAAGGTGCTTCCTTGCCTGCGGGAGGGAGTGCAGGTATGTGTCTTGAGAGATGTGTCATCAACGTCAGGTCACAGTGACTTCATGTGTCACCAAAGTCAGTTCACAGTTCTACAGTGTCACAAAGTCAGGTCACAGTGACTTCATATATCACCAAAATCAGTTCACAGTGACTTCATGTGTCACCAACGTCAGGTAACAGTGACTTCATGTGTCACCAAAGTCAGTTCATAGTGACTTCGTTATGAAGAAGTGCAGGTATGTGTCTTGAAGGAAGTGTCAGCAACATCAGTTCACAGTGACTTCATGTGTCATCAACGTCAGTTCACTGTGACTTCATGTGTCACCTACATCAGTTCAGAGTGACTTCATGTGTCACAAACGTCAGGTCACAGTGACTTCACACACACACACACACACACACACACACACACACACACACACACACACACACACACACACACATCACAGTTCAGAGTGGCTTCATGTGTCACAAACGTCAGGTCACAGTGACACACACACACACACACACACACACACACACACACACACACACACACACATACACATGCACGCAAGCACACACGCGCGCACACACACACAGACACGCATGCACACACCGATCTTTGTTTTTCAGATGCGATGCTTCAGCCATGTGTAACGGCATGGATCTACAGCCTAGTCAGTACTCTTCAGCCTTGACACTGTCTGTCAACAGCCAAACGAATAACGCTCATATGACACCCGTCTGTCAAGAGCCAAATGAATAATCCTCAGATGACACCCGTCTGTCAACAGCCAAATGAATAATGCTCAGATGACACCCATCTGTCAACAGCCAAACGAATAATCCCCAGATGACACCCGTCTGTCAACAGCCGGAGGAATAATCCTCAGATGATACCCGTCTGTCAACAGCCAAATGAATAATCCTCAGAGGGCACCCCGTCTGTCACAGCCAAATGAATAATCATTAGATGACACTGTATGCCAACAGCCAAATGAATAATCCTCAGATGACACTGTCTGTCAACAGTCAAATGAATAATCCTCAGATGATACTCATCTGTCAACAGCCATTGAATAATCCTCAGATGACACCCGTCTGTCTTCAGGCAAATGAATAATGCTCAGATGCCACCCTCTGTCAACAGACAAATGAATAATTCTCAGATGACACCTGTCTGTCAACAGCCAAATGAATAACCCTCAGATGATACTCGTCTGTCAACAGCCAAATGAATAATGCTCAGGTGAACCCGTCTGTCAACAACCAAATGGTTAATCCTCAGATAATACTCGTCTGTAAACAGCCAAATGAATAATCCACAGATGACACTGTCTATCAACAGCCAAATGAATAATCCTCAGATGATACTCGTCTGTCAACATCCAAATAAATAATGCTCAGATGATACTGTCTGTGAACAGCCAAATGAAAAATCCTCAGGACTAACACCCGTCTGTCAACAACCAAAAGAATAATCTTCAGATGACACTGTCTGTCAACAGCCAAATGAATAATGCTCAGATATGATACTGTCTGTGAACAGCCAAATGAATAATCCTCAAGACTGACACCCGTCTGACAACAACCAAAAGAATAATCTTCAGATGACACTGTCTGTCAACAGCCAAATGAATAATGCTCAAATGACATTGTCTGTCAACAGGCTATTGAATAATCCTGAGAGCTGACACCCCCCTGTCAACAGACAATGAATAATGCTCAGATGACACTGTCTGTCAACAGCCTAATGAATAATCCTCAGGACTGACACCGTCTGTCAACAGCCAAATGAATAATCCTCAGATGACACCTGTCTGTCAACAGCCAAATGAAAAATCATCAGATGACATTGTCTGTCAACAGCAAAATGAATATCCTCTCAGGACTGACACCCGTCTGTCAACAGCCAAAAGAATAATCCTCAGATGACATTGTCTGTCAACAGCCAAATGAATAATCCTCAGATACACCTGTCTGTCAACAGCTAAATGAATAATCCTCAGATCCCACACCCGTCTGTCAACAGCCAAATGAATAATCCTCAGATGACACTGTCTGTCAACAGCCCAATGAATAATCCTTAGATCTGACACCCTTCTCTCAACAGCCAAATGAATAGTCCTCAGGACTGACACCCGTCTGTCAACAGCCAATGACTAATCCATAGATATGACACCCGTCTGTCAACAGCCCAAACGAATAATCCACAGATGACACTGTCTGTCAACAGCCAAATGAATACTGCTCAGATATGACACCCGTCTGTCAACAGCTAAATGAATAATCCACGGATGACACTGTCTGTCAACAGCCAAATGAATAATACACAGATATGACATCCGTCTGTCAACAGCCACATGAATAATCCACAGATGACACTGTCTGTCAACAGCCAAATGAATAATCCACAGGTATGACACCCGTCTGTCAACAGCCAAATGAATAATCCACAGATGACACTGTCTGTCAACAGCCAAATGAATAATCCACAGATTTGACACCCGTCTGTCAACAGCCACATGAATAATCCACAGATGACACTGTCTGTCAACAGCCAGATGAATAATCCACAGATATGACAGCCGGCTGTCAGCAGACAAATAAATAATCCACAGATTACACTGTCTGTCAACAGCCAAATGAATAATGCTCAGATATGACACCCGGCTGTCAACAGCTAATGAATAATCCACAGATGATACTGTCAACAGCCAAAATGGATAAAGTTCAGATATGGCACCCGTCTGTCAACAGCCAGATGAATAATCCACAGATATGATACCCGTCCATCAACAGCCAAATGAATAATCCACAGATATGACATCCGTCTACAACAGCCAAATGAATAATCATCAACAGATATGACACCCGTCTGTCAACAGCCAAATGAATAATGCTCAGAGTGGTATCGTGTCACCGAAATCGCATGTAAACAATGCTGTCCTGAACGATAAAGACAGTGTTACTTGTGTAAACTATGCAACTGATGATATGACAGTGTTACATGTGTAAACAATGCTACTCTGAGCGATGAGACAGTGTTACCTGTGTAACAATACCACTATGAATGATAAGACAGTGTTACATGTGTAAACATTGCCACTGTGAATGATAAGACAGTGTTGCGTGTGTAAACAATAACGCTGTGAATGATAAGACAGTTACCTGTGTAAACAATGCCACTGTGAATGATAAGATAGTGTTACATGTGTAAACAATGCCACTATGAGTGATAAGACGGTGTTACATGTGTAAACAATACCACTGTAAATCATAGGGCAATGTCACATGTGTAAACAGTGTCACTGTGAATGATAAGACAGCGTTACATGTGTAAACAATGCCATTGTGAATGATAGTATTACACGTGTCAACAATACCACTGTGAACGATAAGACAGTGTTACATGTGTAAACAATGTCACTGGGAACGATAAGAGAGTTACACGTGTAAACAATACCACTGTGAATGACCAGCTTGCATGTTCTGTGTTGTTTGTCTTTGCGTGTCAATGCTATACCGTTTCGTGTTCGGGTAGCGGGCAGCGAGTGGAAGGGTGGGGGCGGGGGCGGGGACGGGGGCGTGGCTTTGTCAGTAGAGTCTGGAAGTTTGTGATATGTTGTTGTACTAATTTTCATCTCCATGTCCTCACTCTGCCTTGACTTTTAGAGTAAACAGCTGAACGGTGACTGAAAATAAGTGTACGTTTAACAAGTCTGTTGTCTGGGAAGACTTGGCAAGCTGAGAAAATAATATCTTTTCACGCAAGAAAACAAGGCACAGATGATACCTTTTGCATGGGCACCCATCTGGACCTGTCTTGTTTTCTGTAGTCGTTCTCTTCGTTAAATACGACACTGGAGGTAAAACAACGACAAATAACAAAGACTTCCAATCTATTTTCAAGTCCGTCTTTCGTTCAGTGCTGGCTCCGTCATCAATCAATCGGTAAATCAATTAACCAGTCAGTCAACGAACCCTTCCGCCAGTCAGTCAACAGGAAAATCTGCCAACAGTCCAGTCACTCAATCGCCTGCCGTTACAAAGAGGTGGGCGGACGAATTGTGGAGGAAAGGGGGCATGAGAAATGGCCTCTGGAAGGGGGTTCCTTTCCACCTTCAGTCGTGGCGAGGAGATCGAACTGATGGATTTCTCGCTCTCCAGCAAATCAGTGTGTCGGTTTTTTTTCTTCAGCTTCTTTAAAACTGATCTTCACCACTAATGTGAAGATGCAGTGGACATTGAATTCCTCTTGATTCTGTACTGGCGCGGGTCAATACTCCTCTGACTCAAAGCCAATGCCCCCGACACGGATCTATCTCTGATTTGGTCTGATTTTCGTTCGTTCGTTCGTTTGTTTTTTTGTTTTTTTGCTTTTCAGGTATGTTTTTTTTCTGAGACCTAAGATTTCTCTCTCCCATTCGCATATCCTAACACTGGCTGATCGTTTTTTTTTTCTTCTTCTTCTTTTTATTTCCTGTCATAATACACTGTGATAACAACAACAACAAACAACAACAACAACAAGAACCACCAAATCTATCCGTTTGCTCTACATGTTTTTTCACCTACTCCCTGAGATGGCTTGTGGATATCAATCAATCAATCAATCAATCAATCAACCACTCATCGATCGATCGATCAATCATTCATTGGACCCATCAATTAATCAATCAATCGATCGATCAAGTTAACAATTGTCAGTCAATCAATCAATCAGTTAATCTCAGTTCAGGTGTGCTAACATTTGGTTCGTTTCCTCCGAATAAGGAGAGGGCTGAAATGCGGTAGGAGAGGGGGGGGGGGGGGGGGGGGGGGGGGCGGAAGGAAAAGGCCGCCAAGATTTGGATGGAATGAAGAAAACACTTTGTCTCTCTCCCCCCCCCCCCCCCCCCCCCCCCCCCCCCACACACACACACACACACTCACACACCTACCATCCACACTCCCCTGCATCACCTCACATTTCCTCTTTTTTCACCCCCCACCCCCATCGTCCCTCTACCGCCTCCAGCTCTGCTCCCTCCCTCCTACCCAACCTCCCCTCAACCACTCTTCATGAAGCAACCTCCCCTCACCCCCTTCAGGAAGCAACCTCCCCTCAACCACTCCCCTTCAGGAAACCAAGAAGGGAAACAACTGCGTGATTATCCGGTCCACTGTTCAATACTGCATCCAAAACACATGGTTTGGACACAAAAGTAAACTACGAACTATTCTCTCTCTCTCTCTCTCTCTCTCTCTCTCTCTCTCTCTCTCTCTCTCTCTCTCTCTGTCTCTCTCTCTCTCTCTCTCTCTGCTTGGCCTTGAACACGACTAACCTGGATGTGAGGCTATCAGTGCCCCTCTCTGTCTGTCTCTGTCTGTGCTCTCTCTCTCTCGTCTCTCCTCTCTAACCTGGATGTGAGGCTATCTGCCTCTCTCTCTGTCTCTCTCTCTCTCTCTCTCTCTCTCTCTCTCTCTCTCTCTCTCTCTCTCTCTCTCTCTCTCTCTCTCTCTCTCTCTCTCTCTCTCTCTCCTCTCTCTCTCTCTCCTCTCTCCTGTCTTCTCCTTCTCTGTGTCTGCCTCTCCTCTCTCGCCTGTCTCTCTCTCTCTCTCTCTCTCTCTCTCTCTCTCTCTTCTCTCTCTCCTCTCCTCTCCTCTCCCTCCCTCCCTCCTCTCTCTCCCTCTGTGGGTGAAGTTTTCCATTTTTGGTAGATAAAGGGCTTTTCAGCAGCGTTTCTTTAAAAACAGGCGTGTTTCCCCGTGGACAAAAATACTGTCACGCTGCTGCTGCTACGGCTAATAATCATGATGTCATAGTAACACAGACTACCTGAAACTAGTTTGTGTGTTGGAAGTTAGAATATACTGCACACACACACACACACACACACACACACACACACACACACACACACACACACACACACCTCATCGCAATACTTCCATACAGCATTAACGTTTTCAAGGTGTTCTTTGTCTTCACACTGTTCTGTTCTTCATCATTCCTCCACACTCACCTCTCTTGGAGTTCACTCTGTGTCGCAGATAGCACCAACACAACCACATGTGGACCGGAACCGCCCAACACGCGAAATTCTTTCATTCCATGTTTGAGAGTCGACTTCTTCTCTTTGATGGCTAAGATAGATGAACGTTGGGAGACAGAATGGTGAGAAGTGAAAGGGAAAAAAGAAGAAGAAGAAGAAGAAGAAGAAGAAAGAAGAAGAAGAAGAAGAAGAAGTAGAAGACGAAGAAGTAACAAGAATAAGAAGAAGAAAAATAGTAAACATAATACCAGGTGATGTGCGACTGTTAAGAAACTGTAAACATAATACCATGATGTGCTAATTGTTGACTGGTCAGCATGGTTTAACCTACTATTCAATTAAACAGTTAACCGAACAGTGAACAGATGGATCACTCAAACAATCAATCGATCAAGTACTTATCGACCAAGCAATAAATCTATCGATCGATCGACCAACCAAGCCATCAGTCAATCAATCAAATCATCAATCATCAAATTATCATTCACTCAAATTATCAATCAATCAATCAAATTATCAATTAATCAATGAATCAATGTCAATCAGTCAATTCATCTATCAATCAATTAGTCAGTCAGTCGATTAATCAATCATTCAATCAGTTACTCATTCAATCAATCGATAGAGCGATCGAGCATTAATAGATGAATAAATGGATGCATGGATCAGCCAATCAATGAAGAAAAAGAAACACCCGAAGGTGCTGGGGAGGACCCAGAGAAGCACTGTCTCCACCTGCCTTTTGAGCAGTCCTGTACCATCCTTGGAGGCCTGCGCTGTGTTGACGATGGGTACAGGCACGCGCAGGACACTCCATTAAGATATCAAGGGACATAACTGCTCCTGAACAGAGGTAAATCAGACTACAGGATGCAACTCATAACAGCCTTAAAGTAGCATCCCCATGGGTGTACAGCCCCGTATTTCATGACTGCAGAGCCCACCGGCGAAAAACACCACCCTCCAGCTGTCGAGCACACCCCACAGACCCAACCACCCCTGCCCACGGACAGATGAAGACAGTGCCACTCCAGACACAGCCAAGCTTTCGCCATACGGTCTTATGTGCCCTCAAGAGAGAATCCAAAGTTGTAGTCTTTCCCACTGTCAACAGGACTTTCCCTGTGGTCAGTGGGTCTTTCCTCACCGTCACTGGACCTTTCTCCAGGGTCAGCCTAGTTAAGGCAAAGAAGAAAAAGAAACCCGAAGGTGCTGGGGAAGACCCAGAGAAGCACTGTCTCCACCTGCCTTTTGAGCAGTCCCAATCAATCAATCGTCAATCAATCAATCAATCGATCAGTCAATCAGTCAATCAACGCAGCTGCACGTTTCTTTTTTTTTCTGCGGGGAGAAAGGCTAAATTAGGATAGATGGAGGATCCGCTGGGGGGGGGGGGGAGGGGGGAGGGGGGGGGAGGAGGGAGCACAGGAAATGGAGCCAGGAAGAAGAAGTCTTCATCTCCTAAACTGAAGATGCCCTGGTAGGGAGGGAACTCCTGCTCTCTGCGAAAGTCGCTCTAACAAGTTTAAAAAAATCATTTATTTGCTGGTTCAATATTTCATCCCTCGGTAAGTTTTAAAGACATACGGGAACTCGTTTCTGCCTATTGATCAGCGTGTTCAGTGCTTCACTCAACATTCTTGGATTCTGACATCCCCAGCCC
>JADBJO010003778.1:165000-170000 GCA_016801955.1 Conus betulinus
GCAATGAGCTATGGACACTGTAGCAATGAGCTATGGACACTGTGGCAATGAGCTATGGACACTGTAGCAATGAGCTATGGATACTGTAGTAATGAGCTATGGACACTATAGTCATGAGCTATGGACACTGTAGCAATGAGCTATGAACACTGTAGTAATGAGTATGGACACTGTAGCAATGAGTCATGGACACTGTAGTAGTATGGGCTATGGACACTGTAGCGATAAGCTATGGACACTGTAGCAATGAGCTAGGGACACTGTAGCAATGAGCTATGGACACTGTAGTCATTAGCTATGGACACTGTAGCAATGAGCTATGGACACTGTAGCAATGAGCTATGGACACTGTGGCAATGAGCTATGGACACTGTAGTCATGAGCTATAGACACTGTAGTCATGAGCTATAGACACTGAAGCAATGAGCTATGGACACTGTAGTAATGAGATGTGGACACTGTAGCAATGAGCTATGAACACTGTAGCAATGAGCTATGGACACGTCATGGGTTAAATATTATAGCAATGAGCTATGAACACTGTAGCAATGAGCTATGGATACTGTAGCGATGAGCAATGGACAGTGTAGTCATGAGCTATAAACACTGCAGTTATGAGCTATGGACACTGTAGCAGTGAGCTATGTACACTGTAGCAATGAGCTATAGACACTGTAGCAATGAGCTATGAAACACTGTAGTCATGAGCTATAAACACTGCAGTTATGAGCTATGACACTGTAGCAGTGAGCTATGTACACTGTAGCAATGAGCTATGAACACTGTAGCAATGAGCTATGGACACTGTAGTCATGAGCTATAAACACTGCAGTTATGAGCTATGGACACTGTAGCAGTGAGCTAAGTACACTGTAGCAATGAGCTATGGACACTGTAGCAATGAGCTATGAACACTGTAGTCATGAGCTATAAACACTGCAGTTATGAGCTATGGACACTGTAGCAGTGAGCTATGTACACTGTAGCAATGAGCTATAGACACTGTAGCAATGAGCTATGGACATTGTAGTCATGAGCTATAAACACTGCAGTTATGAGCTATGGACACTGTAGCAGTGAGCTATATACACTGTAGCAATGAGCTATGGACACTGTAGCAATGAGCTATGGACACTGTAGTCATCATGAGCTATAAACACTGCAGTTATGAGCTATGGACACTGTAGCAGTGAGCTATGTACACTGTAGCAATGAGCTATAGACACTGTAACAATGAGCTATGGACACTGTAGTCATGAGCTATAAAACACTGCAGTTTTGAGCTATGTACACTGTCGTCATGGGCTAAACACTGTAGCATTAAAGTATGAACACTGTATCAATGAGCTATGAACACTGTATCACTGAACTATGGACACTGTAGTCATGAGCCATGAACACTGCAGTTATGAGCTATGGACCCTGCAGTTACGAGCGATGGACACTGTAGCAATGAGCTATGGACACTGTAGCAATGAGCTATAGACACTGTAGTCATGGGCTATGAACATTGTAGCAGCGAGCTATGGACACTGTCGTCATGGGTTAGACACTGTAGCAATGACCTATGAATACTGTAGCAATGACCTATGAACACTGTAGCAGTGAGCTATGAGAACTGTAACAATGAACTATGAACACTGTAGCTATGAGCTATGGACACTGTAGCAATGAGCTATCAACACTGTAGCAGTAAGCTATTAACACTGTAGCAACGAGCTATGAACACTGTATGATTTAGCTGTTTATTTTGCGCTGTTTGTTTATCAATGTGTCCTGTTGTCCACAGCGGACACTACCTGTCCACACGCTGTGAATAATTATGTTTGTGTTTCAAATCCATGTTCTTCTTAGCTTACCTTGTCTTATTGCTTGAATGCCCCTTCAGTATGGGGTGTTTCAAATCCATGTTCCTCTTCGCTTACCTTGTTTCATTGCTTGAATGCCCCTTCAGTATGAGGCCTTGGCCTTAATTCTGAGTAAACGTTTGTATCCTCTCTCTCTCTCTCTCTCTCTCTCTCTCTCTCTCTCTCTCTCTCTCTCTCTCTCTCTCCTCTACACACAGCCTTAAACCCCATGTGACGTTTCTGATGGGGGTGAAGGCAAGGCACACCACAGGCGAACTGTGGACGTTGCTTCACAGAAGTCAGAGATTTTTTGCCCTAGTTCTCCGTCAGGAGAAATTGTTGATGTTTGAGATGAAGGGGTATAACTCTGCCAGGATGTTGCTGATTTTGGGGAGCTGACTTTAGATGCTGACCTGTTTATGTTCAGGGACTAAATTTCAACTCGGTTTTATCACTGTCATGGTACGAAGTAGTAGTAACACAGCATTTGTGAAGCGCCTTGCCAAAGGTTCTTGCCAATGACAATCCACAGTTTCGAGTACACACCGGGCTGCCTTACCTGGCTAGTGCTGATTGAAGAGCTGCCTGCCGGCGCTTCATTTAGTCGTTTCCCCGTGTCATCCAGTCCAAATTTTCACTCAGTTTTCCATACTACCTTCATTTTTTCCATTTCTCATGCAAGATGCATGCCATATAAACATGTCATCCATACCAACGGCCAAACTGGCCATCTCTTCTGAAATCTGGTGATGGGATTTTACGTGTGTGCGTTCACACACGGAACCTCGGTTCACAGTCTCATTCGAAGGACTAACTGGGAAATGGAGTCAGAACCAATGTTCATTTCGAGGGAAAAAAAAACCTGCACCGAAACGGCCCGGCGAGAGATTCGAACCCGCAACCCCAGAATCACCTAGATTACAAGTCCGCCGCTCTACCAACTGAGCTGTTATACAACTATACCTCTAGGTAAAACACACATAATGGTTGAAACTGTAGATGGGTGGCTCTCTTTGTTTTCTTGCCTGTGAAAATGACTTAATTGGAGGAGTAAAAAACGTGTTTCTGCTGTATTGAGTAAGAAGAACAACATGGCTTACTGATAGATGACACTTCTCTTCATTCTTTTCTGTCCGTGATATCTCCTCTGCCAGATAACAGGAACATCAATCGCTGAATAGAACGGTAAATGCCAGAACAGAAAAAAAAATCCTGGTTTACCTGTTCACATTTCTCCCCAAACTTCCGTATCCTTAGCCATCAATCAGTCTTTCAATTAGTCTTTGGCCTACGTCCATTATTTATCCATCTCCATGGTGGAATGCTAGGGGAGGGGGAGGGGTGGGGGTTGGTGGGGATGGGAGCAGGGTCAGAAGAACCAGTGTAGATGTAGGGGCATCAGAAAGAGGACCTCAGTAGAACCAGTGTAGATGTAGGGGCATCAGAAAGAGGACCTCAGTAGAACCAGTGTAGATGTCGGGGCATCAGAAAGATGACCTCAGTAGAACCAGTGTAGATGTCGGGGCATCAGAAAGAGGACCTCAGTAGAACCAGTGTAGACGCAGAGGCATCAGAAAGAGGACCTCAGTAGAACCAGTGTAGATGTAGAGGCATCAGAAAGAGGACCTCAGTAGAACCAGTGTAGACGCAGAGGCATCAGAAAGAGGACCTCAGTAGAACCAGTGTAGACGCAGAGGCATCAGAAAGAGGACCTCAGTAGAACCAGTGTAGACGCAGAGGCATCGGAAAGAGGACCTCAGTAGAACCAGTGTAGACGCAGAGGCATCAGAAAGAGGACCTCAGTAGAACCAGTGTAGACTCAGAGGCATCAGAAAGAGGACCTCAGTAGAACCAGTGTAGATGTAGAGAGGCATCAGAAAGAGGAAATCGTCTTCGTTAAACGGCGATGCATTGGAACAGAAGAAGGCTGATCATTCACTGAAACTGTTACAATGCCTCAAGCCACTGCCTGCTGGACAAAGAAGTTGTAGGTAGAAACAAACGCCGATAGACCATTTTCCGCGCGCGCGCGCGCGCGCGCGCGCGCGCGTGTTGTGTGTGTGTGTGTGTGTGTGTGTGTATGCTGCGTGTGTATATGCGTGTGCGCGCGCATGTGTATGTGTGTTAACCTGTTGGGGTTACTTCTCTTAGCCACCAGACGACAGATCAATGTGTGCTTGGGGCGATTCCTACGGAACCAGTGACAGCAACGTTGACTCTCCTCTCTGTCCTGCCTCTTCTCTCTGTGCTGCCTCTTCTCTCTGTCCTGCCTCTTCTCTCTGTCCTGCCTCTTCTCTCTGTCCTGCTGCTCTTCTCTCTGTCCGCTGATCCATCTCTCCTTCACTCCCTGACCACGGTGCCAGTGACAGCAATGTTGTCCCCTCTTCTCTCTGTCCCTGCCTCTTCTCTCTTCTCTCTGTCCTGCCTCTTCTCTTTGTCCTGACTCTTCTCTCTGTGCTGTCTCTTTTCTCTGTCCTACCTCTTCTCTCTGTGCTGCCTCTTTTCTCTGTCCTGCCTGTTCTCTTGTCCTGCCTCTTCTCTCTGTCCGCCACTCCATCTCTCCTTCACTCCCTGACCACGGTGCGTGTCACAGCAATGTTGACCTTCCCCTCTGTGTCCTGCCTCTTCTCTCTGTCCTGCCTTTTCTCTCTGTGCTGCTCTTTTTCTCTGTCCTGCCTCTTCTCTTTGTCCGCTGATCCATCATCTCTCCTTCACTTCCTGACCACGGTGCCAGTGACAGCAATGTGTTGACCCTCCTTCTCTCTGTCCTGCCTCTTCTCTCTGTCCTGCCTCTTCTCTTTGTCCTGCCTCTTCTCTTTGTCCGCCGTCCATCTCTCCTTCACTCCCTGACCACGGTGCGTGTCACAGCAATGTTGACCTTCCCCTCTGTCCTGTCTCTTCTCTCTGTCCTGCCTCTTCTCTCTGTCCTGCCCCTTTTCTCTGTCCTGCCTCTTCTCTCTGTCCTCTGCTCCATCTTCTCTCACTCCCTGACCACGGTGCCAGTGACAGCAATGTGGACCTTCCCTCTGTCCCGTCTCTTCTCTCTGTCCTGCCTCTTCTCTCTGTCCGCTGATCCATCTCTCTCTCCTTCACTCCCTGACCACGGTGCAAGTAACAGCAATGTTGACCCTCCTCTCTGTCCTGCCTCTTCTC
>JADBJO010003778.1:175000-205000 GCA_016801955.1 Conus betulinus
AATTCATAAATTTCCTGATGAGTACAGAGATGTTTGCACACGTCAAACACTTCAAGCCAACTACATGGGTGTTTGAACGAATTATAGATACGCCGTTGAGTACAGAGATATTTCCACGCGTCACAAACTTCCTGGTGATCAAAACACAAACGTCATGAACATTACGCTAAGTACAGGGATATTTGAGAACGTCAAGAACATTATGCTAAGAGGAGGGATGTCTATGAACGTCATGAACATAACGCTATGTAGAGAGATATTTAAGGACATCATGAACATTCCGCTAAGTAGAGGGATATCTGTGAACATCTATGAACGTCATGAACATTACGCTGAGTAGAGGGATATCTATGAACGTCATGACCATTACGCTGAGTAGAAGGATATCTGTGAACATAATGAACATTACGCTAAGTAGAGAGATATCTGTGAACATCTATGAACGTCATGAACATTACGCTGAGTAGAGGGATATCTATGTACGTCATCAGCATTACGTTAAGTCGAGAGATATCTATGAACGTCATGAGCATGACGTTTAGTAGAGGGATACCTATGAACGTCATGAACATTACGCTAAGTAGAGGGATATCTATGAACGTCATGAACATTATGCTAAGTATAGGGATATCTATGAACGTCATGAACATTACGCTAATTAGAAGGATATTTATGAACGTCATGAACATTACGCTAAGTAGAGGGATATCTATGAACGTCATCAAAATTACGCTAAGTAGAGGGATACCTATGAACGACATGAACATTACGCTAAGTAGAGGGATGTATGTAAACGTCATGAACATTACGCTTAGTAGAGGGATGTCTGTAAACGTCATGAACAAAACGTTAAGTAGAGAGATATTTGTGAACATCATGAACTGTGTGCTAAGTAGAGAGATGTTACTGAACGTCATGAAATGAACACTAAGTCCAGAGATGTTGGCAGTGTCACGGATGTTTATGCACGTCATACATTTCACACTAAACACAAAGATATTTACATACGTCATGAAACTTCTACTAGACAGACAGACAGACAGGCAGACAGACAGACGGGCAGCCAGGCAGGCAAGCAGGCAGGCAGACAGACAGACCAACAGACAGACAGACAGGCAGGCAGGCAGACAGACAGACCAACGCGACAAAGAAAAAGACAAAGAGGGACGTCAAAGGAAAGGTATAGAAATATGAACAGAAATAATAACAACAAAGCACATGTCACACACACACACACACACACACACACACACACACACACACACACACACACACACGCCGCACCACCGCCCACACACCAACACACACCTCCACCACCACCACCACCCTCAAACCTTCAAATGTCACCCCCCCCCCCCCCCCCCCCCGCCCCCACTCGCTGCCACCAGACCGCCACCACCATCACCTATACATCCAACTCCATCACCACTACCACTCATCCACAACTACCCACCACCTACCAACCACCACACCCACACCCACTCACTCACCTTCCTCTTGTTACGGTCGCGCACATCCTCGGTGGTGTTGCAGTCGGCGCCCGGTCTGCGGGAGCCCCAGATGTGCCAGGCGATGCGGCAGTAGCAGAAGGAGATGACCAGCAGCGGGAAGAGGTACTGCAGGGCCACCAGGAAACAGGCATAGTACACGAACAGCTCCAGCAGGTAGGCCGGGGGGTGGAACCCACACTTGGGCTTGGTCCCGCCTCCCTCTAACGGCTCGTACTCCACGCGGTAGTAGAGGGCGTAGGGGAGGGAGAGGGCGATGGACAGCACCCAGGTGACGGTGATGATGATGGCGGCCGAGCGCGGGGAGCAGCCGGCGCGGAAGGGGTGGAGGACGGCGATGTAGCGGTCCAGGGCGATGACGGTCAGCGTGAAGATGCTGACGTTGACGGAGATGACCTGAACCATGGGGGCCAGCGAGCACATGAAGTGCGCCAACACCCACCTGGCACCCCCGGGACACACACACACACACACACACACACACACACACACACACACACATATATATATATATATATATACATATATATATATATATATATATATACATGCATATATACAGAGACACACAGAGCACATGCACATGCACATGCACGCATACCCACACACGCACACACACATGCACGCATACACGCACACGCACACACGTACGCGCACACACACAAACACACTCACATGCACGCACACACACACGTACGCGCGCGCTTAAACACACACACACACACACACACACACACACACACACACAGATACACACACACACGTACACACGTACGCGCGCGCGCGCGCGCGCGCGCACACACACACACACACACACACACAAACAAACGCACGCACCCACATACCCACCACACACCACACACACACACACACACACACACACACACACACACACACACACGCAAGCAGGCACGTGCATGCACGCACGCACGCACGCACGCACGCACGCACGCACGCACACACACACACACACACACACACGCACGCAAGCGCGCGCACACACACACACACACACACACACACACACACACACACACACACACACACACACACACACACGAATCGTCAGTATAACAAAGGGAAAACAGAAATTTGCCACTATCGTCAAAAGAAGTAAACCTACAACATAACCGTTTATGACGCTTTCTTTTATCTAGCCAAGGGGGAAGTAGAAAGCGGGATTAAGAAATGAAGAGGGTGGAGGCGGGTGGTGGTGGCAAGCGGGAGGTAGGGGTGTTACCCAAGATCAGGGGAGGGGAACGGGTAGATCATTTTTACCCTCTGTGGAATCAAATCCAGTCAATTTCGTATCAAAAATAATTTAATCCAATCCCACACGAGTGCATTCAGAATTCGATAATTGTATGTCATGTGCATTTTATTTCAAGAAGCTGCTTTCATTGAGAGAGAGAGAGAGAGAGAGAGAGAGAGAGAGAGAGAGAGAGAGAGAGAGAGAGAGAGAGAGAGAGAGAGAGAGAGAGAGAGAGAGAGAGAGAGAGAATGCGGGAAAAATAAGTAAATAAACACGCTTTTAAACTCATTACGAATTTTTTCTTCTAACAAATCAAATTTGGTTCTCCGTCTAAGGTTGCACATGTAATTTTGCAGGTTCCGTGGACATACTTGTGCACACGGGTCCACACGCCAGCATGAAACACAAGGATCACGTGCAACCCACAGAGAGCCTAGTGTTCCAGTCCAGGCTAAATGATTTTCTTTTATTCTCTCAATTATATCGCCTTTTCCAGAAATGGAGTCATGAAAATGTGCTCCAAATTTGTTCGCTTTTGTTAATGCAAGGAAGGAGGGAAAAAAGAACTCCGCGTAGATGATTTTGCGCGCGCGCGCACACACACACACACACACACACACACACACACACACACACACACACACACACACACGCGCGCGCGCGCGCGCGCGCGCGCGCGCACGCTCGCACAGAAAGACAGACAGACAGACAGACACACACACACACACACACACACACACACACACACACACACACACACACACACACATTCCCCATCCACCCACAAACACACACACACACCCCACGTCCTACCCACCAAACACGCATATGCCACCCACCACCTATCCACCCCACACACACACACACACACACACACACACACACACACACACACACACACACATGACCGAACACACACATTCACGTCCCCCCCCCCCTCTCTCCCCTACACACAGACACACACCCACACACACAATCTCTACCCCCACCTACCATCCCCACCCCCTCCCAACCTCGCCATTCCCACACCCATACCCACACACTCAGGTACCACTGACCTCTGAAGCAGCGCCGCCTGGAACTGAAGGGGATGGAGAAGAGGCCGATGATGACGTCAGCCACGGCCAGGTTGGCGATGAAGATGTTGGTGACGGTGTGCATGCGGCGGTTCTTGACGATGATGAGGATGACCAGGGCGTTGCCCACCACTGCCAGGACGCTGATGGAGCCGTACAGGAAGGCCAGCAGGCAGATCAGCCCCGTCGGCACGTCGTAGGGGTTCTGCGAGGTCTGGTTGCCCGGCAACGTTTCGTTGATCACGATCAAACGCTCCACCGTCGTCGCCATCTTGGCCCTCGGGGTGGCTGGCTGGCTGGTTAGCTGCTTGGCTGGTTAGCTGGCTGGCCGGTCGGTTTGGCGGGTTGGTCGGCTGTTTGGTTTATTTGTTAGGTTGCTGATTGGCTGGTGGTTGCTGAATTGGTCGGTTGACAGGTCAAATTCTTGGTCGGTTGGTCGATCGGTTGGTTGGTTGGTTGGTTAATTGGTTGGTTGATTGGTTGGCTGGTTCTTCGGTTGGTTGGCTGGTTGACTGATTGGCTGGTTGATTAAGTGGCTGGCTGGTTCTGTGGTTGGTTGATGGTGGTTTGTTTACTGGTCGGCTGATTGATTACTGGTTTGCTTGTTAATTGTTTAATGGGCTCTTTGGTTGGCTTGTTGTTCGGCTGGCTGCTTCTTTGGCTGGTTGTTGGCGGTTGGTTGGCTGGTTGGCTAATTGTTGGCTGGTTGATTAGTTGGTTAGCTGGTAGGTTGGTTAGCTGCTCGGTTCTTTTATTGGTTGGCTAGCTGACTAGTGGGTTGATTCTCTGGTCAGTAGACTGGATAATGGGCTAGTGAACTATCAACTTGGAGGGTTGCTTGGTGGCTTGGTTGGTGGGTACTTTGGTCGGCTGGTTGGTTAGGTAAGCGGCCGGTTGGCTGCCTGTTGCTGCTTGTACCGTTGTTTGGGGCGGAGGATTCGGCTCTTGTAGGTTGGTGATGGTGATGATGATTATATTGTTGGTGATGGTGATAACAATGATACTGTTGGTGATGGTGACGATGATGATGATAATGTTGTTGTTGTTGGTTGGTTTTTTGTTTGTGTGTTGTTGTTGATATTACTGTGGATGCTGTAGCTGCTAATACTTTTCAGAATGTTGTGGGGTTTCTTGTATTTGCTGAGTGTTAGTGTTGCCAGTAATGTTGCTGTTTCTTGCTGCCGCTGAAGTGCGTTTTGCCCTTCTTCACGAAAGTGCTCCTAATCCTCTCTGTAGTCTGTCAATCGCTTTATCTGGTGAATGTGTCTAACTCTTCATGTCATGGCCATTGTTGCTGTGACTGCCCAGTCACAGTGAAAACAATAAGTTTGGATCAGATATTGTCGTCACTCTGAAGTTTCTTGCTGTGTCATTGTAAGATCAGTCACACCAAACTGGGTTAGCAGTAGCTCCACGTGTTGTTTATCTTCCTCGAGATAAACCTACTACAGACAGCAAATTCCGTGAGGTAAAGCTATTGCAGACAGCAAATTCCTCGAGGTAAATGTACCGCATGCAGCAAATTCCTTGAGGTAAAGCTTCTCTGCACACAGCAAATTCCTTGTGTAAAGGTACTTCACACAGCAAATTTCTTGTGTACAGGTACTGCACACATCAAATTCGTCACTAACAACTGCACAGTGCTTGTTCAATCAACCTGGGTTTGTCTGAACCGCTTAACACCCCTACCATCTGACTACTGTGAACATAGATCACTGTAGTCTGTGTTTCACGGACAGAACTGAATACCGTCAACATAGACGAGGGGGTAGTCTGTGTGTTTCACTGACGGACTCTGAATACTGTCAACATAGATGAGGGTGGTCTGTGTGTTTCACTGACGGACTCTGAATACTGTCAACATAGATGAAGGTGGTCTGTGTGTTTCACTGACGGACTCTGAATACTGTCAACATAGATGAAGGTGGTCTGTGTGTTTCACTGACGGACGCTGAATACCGTCAACATAGATGAGGGTGGTCTGTGTGTTTCACTGACGGACGCTGAATACCGTCAACATAGATGAGGGTGGTCTGTGTGTTTCACTGACGGACACTGAATACCGTCAACATAGATGAAGGTGGTCTGTGTGTTTCACTGACGGACACTGAATACCGTCAACATAGATGAGGGTGGTCAGTGTGTTTCACTGATAGAGAAACACGTCCAGGGTGCTGAGTTGGGAAAAGGTCATCACCCAGTAACTGGGTCATCTTCACTGCGTCCAGCGGATGTGGCAGCCTGACTGAAACAACTGGGGTGAGGCTGGGAGGACCTGAGGGACGTTAGCACGCTTTCCTTTCCAACAACACCACAGTGCGCACACACTTTCCTGCAGCCACCAGAGCTCTTCGCTCTTTGGCACAGCCACAAACAAAGCCACCACTACACAGCCTGCAGCTCAGCACCGAATGAAGCGAAGAGTTGGACCATTCTGGGAGAGAAGAACGCCATACTGATGGTAATTCTGTGGAAGCAGCCAGGAAGAAGACAACGATAGTTGAAGAACTTGAAACACACTGTAGACATCAGCACCGCAGGAACTGTTCTTTTACTGGTAGAGATGATTGTCTCCCCTTTTATCCTTCTACAGTCGTTGTGCTTGGATTATGCAATAATGCAAGCACTTCCCTGACTTGAAAGAGCCCCCCCTCCTCAAAAAAATCGAATAGTACACATAAAAACACGTCTGCGCGGTGTCATAGAGTGGAAAGTATCTCCCAGGAGTATGTCAGAAGGTCACGCTGAATGCAGCACGGTGTCTCCACATTGCAGACACACTCACTGCACCCTCTCCCCCCTAGACAGAGCTGGTCGATATTCTCAGAGAGTCACGGCGGCTGCTCCGCCTGCCTGATTTCACTCTTAATTAGCCATCACAGTTACCTGAACCCTGCCGTCATCTGGAAGCAGTCTGTTATTTTTTAGATGCACTGGCAGCAGTGCCGTCAGCTGAGGGGCCTGTGGAACATGAGCTGGGGCAACTGTCACGTACCGTCTGGGTCTGATCACACGCCTTCCTCCTTCACCGGCACATCAACGAACAACAAAAACAAAGCACCGTGCTTTTATCCCCACGTGGTTTGATCGTTCTCTGGCTGAAGAGAGAAGCTGCTTCCTTTTATTTAGGACAGACTGTTGCAAAAAGAGTTTGTCTTTAAAAAAAAACTTGTCTTTCAAAAAGAACTTGTCTTTCAAAAAGAGCTTGTATTTCAAAGAGAGGTTGTATTTCAAAAAGAGCTTCCCTTTCAAAAAATGCTTTGTCTTTCAAAAAGGGCTTGTCTTTCACAGAGGACTTGTCTTTAACAAGAGGCTTGTATTTCAAAAGGGCTTTCATTTAAAAAAGAGCTTGTCTTTCAAAACGAATTTGTATTTTGGAAAGAGTTTATGTTTAAAAAAAGGGTAGTATTTCCAAAGAGGTTGCATTTCCAAAGAGAGGTAGTATTTCAAAGAGAGGTTGTATTTCAGGGAAACTTTGTATTGCAAAGAGAGGTTGTATTTCAAGGAAACATTGTACTCCAAAGAGAGGTAGTATTTCAAGGAGAGAGGTTGTATTTTAAGAGAAGTTGTATTTCAAAGAAAGGTTGTATTCCAAAGAAATGTTGTATTTCAAAGAGAGGCTGTTCCCCAGAGGTGGAGCCCAACATCAGTGTCAAGGCCTGTCGTCCCGTTTGGTGTCATTCACATCGCAGGGTTGACGGCTGACGAAGTCAGAGCATTTGGAACAACTCACACTGGGTGTTCTGTGGCAGGCAAACAAACTTAGTATTCTTGAACAACTCACACTGGGTGTTCTGTGGCAGACAAATTTAGACCTCTGGAACAACTCACACTGGGTGTTCTGTGGCAGACAAACTTAGACCTCTGGAACAACTCACACTGGGTGTTCTGTGGCAGACAAACTTAGACCTCTGGAACAACTCACACCGGGTGTTCTGTGGCAGACAAACTTAGACCTCTGGAACAACTCACACTGGGTGTTCTGTGGCAGGCAAACTTAGACCTCTGGAACAACTCACACTGGGTGTTCTGTGGCAGACAAACTTAGACCTCTGGAACAACTCACACTGGGTGGTCTGTGGCAGGCAAACTTAGACCTCTGGAACAACTCACACTGGGTGTTCTGTGGCAGGCAAACTTAGACCTCTGGAACAACTCACACTGGGTGGTCTGTGGCAGGCAAACTTAGACCTCTGGAACAACTCACACTGGGTGTTCTGTGGCAGACAAAAACTTAGACCTCTGGCAAACTTAGACTGGAACAACTCACACTGGGTGTTCTGTGGCAGACAAACTTAGAACTCTGGAATAGCGTGCACTAAATGCACCAGTCGCAGGTCTGTATCCTCACAAAACGCCCAACTCGCGGATTCCGGTCACGTGGATGTCTCCTCGTAAACACTGAGACTGAACACAACGCATCAAAACGGCAGCAAGGTGTGAACGCTGACAGTTCCTGTGAACACATCAACACAACAGCGAGGTGTAAACGCTGACAGTGCCTGTGAACACATCACACAACAGCGAGGTGGAAAGACCCAGTGAGAGAGAGAAATCCTTAGCAGCCAGCCATTAAAAGTCTGAATTGTATCTTTTGGGGGCTATTGATCCATGCAGCTCGTTCTCTGAGCAGTCAGTTCCTTACATGCTCGAGTCTATGCGGTGAAGCGAACGATCCCTACGGATGTGTATGGCGGAGCTGACGATCCCTAAAGATCTATGTCAGAACGGTTCCCACTCATCTCCCGATGGCAGGTGCTCTGATCATCTCTCTGACCATCTCGCTAGTCATCTCTCTGACCATCTGTTAGCGTGGTGTCGTGGCAATGGTAGGAGGCTGCAGTGCCAGACAGGTGTGGTGGTCAGGGTCTGTCAGGGCTGACGGTGCCGCCACTGCCTGTCGATCGCGCTTCCCTTCTTTGGACGTGATGTCACCAAGGCTGTCTGCAGTGCCAGGTTCGGTTTCAGACTGCTGCTAAGCCACCAAGGACGTGGCGCAGCTCTTGGTAGGACCTCTATGTTGGTCAAATTGACGGGGGTTTTTTTTTTCCGTGACACCTAATGTGTAGTGGTCATTTAACACTGAGCTGGCAGGGTCGCTACGTATGGCAGATGTCCAGTGCTGTTTCTCAGTGACACAGAACGCGTAGTGGTCATTTAACACTGAGCTGCCAGGGTCGCTGTGTATAGCAGAGGTCAAATCCGGTCAGTTTGTTCGGACAGACAGAGAACGGAGACTACCTGAATCCTGCAGTCTGGTCTGAAACACGATGACCTATTGTCCTGGGACAACTGAGGCGGCCATGCCTGTCTCCTTGACCTGCGTGTCAAGCTGAGGTCAGACCAAATCACTGGCGATTATCTTCCCTCTTCACCGTCTGTGAGCAGACTCCACGCAACAGTCCTCTGCAAGGGCAAACACCATTCGCACAGCTTGATGTTGCCAACGCTTTCAATATCCGTCACCCATACAGCACTCTTCTGCAAGGGTAAATACCTTTCGTACAGTTCGATGTTACCAAGGCTTTCAATACCCGTCACTACCGAGCTGTCCAAACGGTTTGAATATTGCACAAACAAGTCACGGATTGTTGACTGTGTCAGAGATGTTCTCCAGGAAGCACAACTGTCCTGGTTTTAACGGCCAAGTTTGGCGACAGAGCTGAGAAGGAGTGACCTTTGGAGTGCTGCGTGCACGACGCACGCTGACAGCACCGCCTGGTTTATGGCAGCAGTGTTGACAGCCTCCACTGGCGACGGTACCAGCACACCATTTGTCTTTCAGGCAGAATGTCAACGTGGATTTTCAGCAGACGTGTCTTGAGTTAATTGTGCTGAGTTTGTGAGCTGGGGGTCGATGGTGGAGTGAAAATAGCGGCAGTGGATTGATCGGGGAGAGTCCTGCCACGGCTCACGTTCCTCCGCTGGTAGGTCTGGCGCCGGCAGTGCCAGAGATCGATGACACGGCTTCCAGGACTATCTGTTCCAGCAGGGTCACCACAGCACTGTTCCAGACACAACACTGCAGTGTTCAGTCGCCTCCGTGGGGTGGCAACAAATGTCCAGTGTGGCAGAAAGGAAGGCAAAGTCTTACGATCCCAACCAATGTCACACAGTCTGTCGGAAACCCTTGGAGTCTATATGGATTTCAAAGCCTTAGTCGTATCACCTCTAAAGTAAAAGGCGTATCTACACTGTCCGTTTTTGACACGGCTTTCATACAACTATTACAACTTTGAAGGAATTCCGTGACAGTGACGAAAAATAAAACTTGTCTTATAGAAAATGTATATTCAGTAAAATAAAAACAAAGAGCAAACGGGTATTTAAAACAGGAATGTGTTCATCAAGTTGTTGTGAAAACGATAAAAAATGGATTTCTTTCGCCATAAACTGTTCATCACTGTTTGGTCGACGGCATCCAGTATACTTTCATGTCGTATAAAGACATTACCAGGAACACATCAAGTTGGAGGTGCGAATGACATCTGTGACATTGGCGATTGTTTTCCAGACGATGTTGTGTTGATTTGTTGTTGAATGTACCTCTCTGGCCTGTAAGGTCACTGTGCCACGAACCACGCAGCTAACTCACAAACAGGTGCTAATCGCTGTGCTGTCGCTCTGAACATCACTCCAAGCTTTGATACCATGCCGTCACAGTGGTCTGAAAATCCCGCTGTGTGATGCAGTGCAGCACTGCCAATGTTGGTATTGTTGTCACAGAAATGGGGCAGAGCCAAGACTGGTGTGCGAACACTTGAGGTGGTACCGACGTCACTACTGAAGGCAGCCGGTGTTTGGGACGACGTCAAAACAGATGAGCTGGTACTGACGTCACTACAGCAGACAGCCGGTGTACGGGGACAATTCCAAAATCAACAGTGACGTGGACCAAACTTATCTGCTTCTGTTGTTAATGATTGTCGTTATCTCTAGTGTCGTTGTCATTGATTGCTGTTGTCGTTATGTTGTTATTGCTGTTGTTTGTTGTTGCTGCTGCTGCTGCTGTTGCTGCTGTTGCTGCTGCTGCCGTGTTCAGGTTCTGGGATGAACCATCACGGTTCCAGCACCGATGATATCGTTGAAAACAGACCTCTACCAAGCACCAACCCTGTGGTTGATCACGTTATTGTTGATGGTTTGCTCTCTGTGTCGAGCTGTTGTCATTGATGGAGCACAGCACAGAGGCTGGGCTGAACCGTACTCCAGAGCCAGGAACTGTGGGTGTGTCTCCTGACTACAACCACGTGACCACAGCATCTGTGAAGGGCATGTCTGGGTCAAGGATACGACCTACTTCCGGCCACACTCACGCCCACTCCACCTCTATGGAGATTGATGTCGTCACCCCAGTTCCCTCAAACAGGAGTGAAGGGAGTGGACCGTGACCAGTTGTCCAGATTTATTGGTCATCATCTTTAGCAGCTAGCTGAGGCTTCTTCCAATACCTCGGCAGCCGTGTTCTAGAACCATACGAACAGTTCGGGGACACACCTCCCTTGATGTCTTTGCTGAAGACTATCTTCCTTGCCGTAGTTCTGGGGCGCCTTACTGGCGTCCTCCTGGGGGCGTGGTGCTTCCTGGAACGTCTGCAACAGACAGAGGGTGGATCAAGAAATGACAGTTTCAGTTTTCATTTCATCAAGGTGTCACTGCGTGCGGGTTAGTCCACATACCCTTCACCACATCCGCAAAGTTTTGAGACCACACAGCGCATGACGTAACGCTGATGGATAAATGAATGAATGATTAACATGGGAGAACTTAAGAAAGAGGGTGTCGTGGCCACAATTTCGCTGTGTGACTCACAGCATTAGCCCAGCGCGCTGATCAGACCTTGAGTACCTAACTAACATTGGTTGTGTCATTATTATCATTGTACGTGCATGCGGTGGGTGTGACGACCATGGTGACCTGTGTGAAGAGGGTCAGGGGGTGGACGGTGTCAATCACCAAGTGATCTACCACACCCTTTCTCAGCCTCTGACCTTTACAATATTAGAAAAAAAAAACAACAAACTGTTCTGCCAGACGAACGAACCAACAATTAGAAAACAGACGATGCGTTTCGACCTCTGAGGTTTTCTTTCAGTGAGACAAACAACATTGAAGACAATGAAAACAGACAGTCACTTATCTCCTTAAACTGGGACTGGAAACCAACTCTGGTCTCTAGCATGGTGGTGTCTGTCTTGGCAAGAAAGAAAAAGATACTCCCGAAAATGCGGGTAGGACCTCGACTGCCGAACAAAACAGCTGGGAGAAATCCTGCACCACCTTTGGAAGCCTGCGCTGCGTTCACATAGGGTGCAGGCACACACAGGGCGTTCCACTGAGACGTTAAGGGACATAACTGTTCCCTGGCAGATGCCATTGTGTCGAGGCCACTGGAGGAGACACGACAGACACGACAGAACCTCCACAGGAGCGTTCCCGTGGGTGTACCAGCCCATATTTCATGACTGCAGAGCCCACCGGCGAAAAAAACGCCACTGTCAAACAACTGCCGTGTGCATCAGCAGCCTCACTCGTTGCTGTTCCGCTGACAGGTCAAGACATATCTCCAGTGTGTTGTTGGCGGCTGCTCTGCAGGAGAGGAACAAAGCAGAACATTCCAGAGATCACGTTCCTCATGCCGCCTTCTGTTCGTGACGGAGAGAAGCAGCTTACTGTTAGGAAAAGGGACGCAAAACGATGGTGGAGCTAACTCCCTCTTCCTCAGCCTCTCACACACCCAGCAGGCTGGTGACTGAAGTATGGGAAGCAGAACATACCTAGCAGGCTGGTGCCTGAGACTGAAGTATGGGAAGCAGAACACACCCAGCAGGCTGGTGACTGAAGTATGGGAAGCAGAACACACACAGCAGGCTGGTGACTGAAGTATGGGAAGCAGAACACACCCAGCAGGCTGGTGACTGAAGTATGGGAAGCAGAACACACACAGCAGGCTGGTGACTGAAGTATGGGAAGCAGAACACACCCAGCAGGCTGGTGACTGAAGTATGGGAAGCAGAACATACCTAGCAGGCTGGTGAATGAAGTATAGGAAGCAGAGAACACACCCAGCAGGCTGGTGACTGAAGTATGGGAAGCAGAACATACCCAGCAGGCTGGTGACTGAAGTATGGGAAGCAGAACATACCAGCAGGCTGGTGAATGAAGTATAGGAAGTAGAACAGAGAGGAGAGTGTAAAGTCTACACAATTCTGTCTTCAGCACAGAGGTAGTTGGTCTATGTGGAGAAGAGTGGAGAGGAATGTTGGAAATAGCACTCCCTTCTTTAACCTTCTGTCTTCAACCTTCTGTCTGCAACCTTCTGTCTTCAACCTTCTGTCTGCAACCTTCTGTCTGCAACCTTCTGCCTGTAGTTGAAGTAGTCGAGTTGCAAGGTGAAGGCGACAGAGGAATGAGCGAGGTCACGCACTTCGCCTCAGCTTCCCTTCTGTAGCCGACTGCTGTGGACACAGTGAAGACAGCATCGACAGTGCCGCCATTGTCTGAGGACTGCTGACGGTTCGTGACACACTCAGTATCCAGCTGTGTGACACATCTGACACATCCACAAGCAAACTGTCAAACACATCTGACACATCCACTAGCAAGCTGTCAGACACCTCTGACACATCCACTAGCAAGCTGCCTGACACATCTGACACATCCATTAGCAAGCTGCCTGACACATCTGACACATCCACTAGCAGGTGCCTGACACATCTGACACATCCACTAGCAAGGTGTCAGACACATCTGACACATCCACAAGCAAGATGTCTGACACATCTGACATATCCACTAGCAAGATGTCTGACACATCTGACACATCCAGTAGCAAGATGTCTGACACATCTGACACATCCACTAGCAAGATATCTGACACATCCACTAGCAAGCTGTCTGACACGTCCACTAACAAGATGTCTGACACACCTGACATATCCACTAGCAAGTGTCTGACACATCCACTTGCAAGATGTCTGTCACATCTGACACGTCCACTAGCAAGATGTCTGATACATCTGACACATCCACTAGCAAGATGTCAGACACATCTGACACATCCACAAGCAAGATCTCTGACACATCTGACACATCGACTAGCAAGATGTCCGACACATTTAACGCATCCACAAGAAAGCTGTCTGACACATCTGACGCATCCAATAGCGAGATGTCTGACACATCCACTAGCAAGATGTCAGACACATCTGACACATCCACTAGCAAGATGTCAGACACATCTGACACATCCACTGGCAAGATGTCAGACACATCTGACACATCCTCTAACAAGATGTCTGACACATCTGGGACACTCACTAGCAAGATGCCCGACACTTCACTAGCCAGCTGTCTGACCCGTGGAACCAAGTCTTGTCCTCAGAGAGTCGACAACATGATTTTTTTTTTCAATGAGGGGTACGGGTGAGTGGGTACGCCTAGAAGGAAGTAGGTCACAAGGTTCTCTCTGACATGGGGTAGATAGGCCTTCAGAGCACAGTCTGAACAAACAAAGCCTACTCTGCGCAGACACAGCATCATCGAATCATGATAGGGCTTTAGTGGGAAAGAAAACACGCAAGATGCTCAAGGATAAACACAAGCGTATAAAAAGAAATCAGTATTAACAAAACAATGCAATGCCAAGGGGAAACTGTACGAAAGAAGAATAGAATTGCGCTCATACGTGCGCGCGCATGCGTGCACCACACACACACACACACACACACACACACACACACACACACACACACTCAATCTCTCTGTCACAGAGAGAGAGAGAGAGAGAGAGAGAGAGAGAGAGAGAGAGAGAGAGAGAGAGAGAGAGAGAGAGAGAGAGAGACGAAGCTTTAAAAAAGCCACTGTAATTCTTTCGGTTAATCTTGTCATCAAATTTCCTTCTCTCCCCCACTTCGCCTTCCGTCTCCACCATCACCATAAAAGCCTACTCCCCACCTCACCCCTACCCCTCTCCCTCGAACCCTTGCCTTCCTGCCTTTCGTTCCTCTGTCCTGTATTATAACCTCATAAATCGACTTCTTCTTCATCGTCTGTTCAAATGTCCTTGTCTCACACTGTAGTCACCGTTCTGTCTTGGTTTCCTTTCTTTTGTTTTGTTTTTGTTGTTGTTGTTGCTGCTGTTGTTGTTGCTATTGTTGTTGTTGTTGCTTGTGTGTTGTTGTTGTTGCTGCTGCTGTTGTGTTGTCGCTGTGGTGGTGGTGGTGGTGGTGGTGGTGGTGGTGGTGGTGGTGGTGTGTGTGTGTGTGTGTGTGTGTGTGTGTGTGTGTGTGTGTGTGTGTGTGTGTGAGAGTTGAGAGAGAGAGAGAGAGAGAGAGAGAGAGAGAGAGAGAGAGAGAGTGTGTGTGTGTGTGTGCGTGCGTGTGTGTGTGTGTGTGTGTGTGTGTGTGTGTGTATGTGTGTGTGTGTGTGTGTGTGTGTGTGTGTGTGTGTGTGTGTGTGTGTGTGTGTGTGTGTACAACGGCCAACCTCCAGCCAACGATAACCGATCGTCAACACGGAAAACACATAATGACTTTTGCCTATTGACTTCCTTTTGGACTGTGTGAATCAGAGCCAGCAAGGCCTGCGTCCTACATGTCAAACAAGATGACTGTAACGTGATGGTGTGCCCGAAGAATGACTTTCTGCAAAAGCAGCATCTGTTCACTCATCATTTGAATTCATAAAACGTGTTGATTAGCTTGGTGCGCAGTTCAACATTGCACATTTTTATAGTGAAAGTATATGCCCTCCTTCGTTTGTTTTGAATTGTAGGAGAAACAATACCATTTGATGTGTATGAATACCTTTGAAAGGAAAAAAAAAAAGAAAGAAAGAAAGAAAAAAGAAAGAAGAAAGAAGAGAGAGAGAGAGAGAGAGAGAGAGAGAGAGAGAGAGAGAGAGAGAGAGAGAGAGAGAGAGAGAGAGAGAGAGAGAGAGAGAGAGAGAGAGAGAGAGAGAGAGAGAGAGAGTCCAACAGACAACCAACCAGAGAAAGAGTCGGATTTTGAGTCATAAAGCGTGCGTTCTCTTATGTGATAACAGCACAGATACATACGTAATTTGTCCATATTAAGCGTTTCGGGCAGGGGGTGTTAGGAGTGAAGTGGGGTGTTGGGGAAGTAAACATGATGATGATGACGGTGATCATCATCATCATCATCACCATCATAATCGTCATCATCAATACTGCCATTATCATTTCACGGTGTTGCCGCCATTCTTGACGCTGTCTTGCTCTGCTAATTTCTCAACCTCCACGCCCCAAAGGGATGAAAAAGTCACGTCCCACTTCCAGCTCAGACAACTCTACGACATGGCTGACAGCGCCACCTGTAACAGAGGTGATGTCACGTACTATTGGGTGCTGTCCCTTTAAGCAGTCAGGGAGGACACACGAACCACGTGCACCTGTCGTGGAATGATGTGCAGATGTCGTCAGAAGTCTGGTGTCGTAGTCTGGCATTGCTTCAGGCAGTGCCACTATCGGCCGACGCCAAGCTCTTTTTCTCTGGCATCGACAGGGAACGCTGGATCATATTTCATTGCCAATACAGACCCTGAAACATTATTTGCTTTGCTCCGTGACCAATTTAGCTTCCAGTGAAGATTCCCTTCATTCAGACATTTTGTCTTTAGACGGATTTGTGTTGACTGCACTGGATGCCCCCCCCCCCCCCCCCCCCCTCCCCCTCCAATCAGTAGAACGTCTCTTTAAAGACTCGATCTCTCAAACCTCGCTGACTTTTCTTCAACAAAGACTGCCTTCATTTCAGAATGTGCTTTTTCAGGAACGTATTTTGTTCACTGTGTTATATCTGTTTGTTCGTAAAGATCGCCTCCATTCAAGACCTATTTCTGGAGCGCTCTTGTCTTTGTCTTTATTGCATTGACGTCCTGACTTATACTCCGTTCCATCAATAAACACATCTCCAAAACCATCATCAATTCTTTCTTCTTTTTTCCTGCAGGAAAGGGCAGGGAGTGAAAGCGGTGATTTTATCATTGTCTGTACAAGACTTACTTTTCTGTGAAAAAAATCTTCCTTTAGTTATCCCCCCCCCTCCCGCCCTGAGCGTTCGTTTTTCTCAATACCAGAGTCATCTCTCTCATTAACATTGACTTTTCCTTCAAGAGTTCTTTTTCATCTTGAGAAAGTTACCTCCCGTCCAAGACTGTCCATCTAAAGAGTTTTTTCCCCTGAAGGACTTCTTTTTGTCTATAGGAAATTGGCGACGCATTGATACTGCCACCCTTTAAAGTCTTTTCTCTTACTGGAAAAGTTCAATGACATTTATTTACCTCCTATCTCTACGTCTCTCCGTTCAAAGACCTTTTCTTGACATTTTCGTTTTGTATGCACTGGAATAACATGCTATTAAACTCTTTTTTGTTCTATTTTTACACTTGTACATAAAAAAATGTGTCGCTCAATGTTTAGTAGCTTGCAAAAGCAATGAACTCTATTTTAGTCAGGATTTTATGCGTCTGTGCGGTATATTTCTATGCGTCTGGTCGGTATATTTAATTCAATGCGTCTGTGTCGGGTATATTTAATTCAACATCTCAACGTCGATGCTTATTTTCTCTCTTCCTCCAGGGGGACAGGATTCTGGTCATTTAGTTGAGAGCTTTTGCGAGTGTTGGTTCATCTGCAGCTCTACAGACGACATTTGTGGTGTCCAGAGCTATACCCCTCCATTTTCGTTTAAAGAAATTCCAGCTCTTTCAAGTAGGACTATAGATTCAATACTTATCTCGAAAGGCATGCTGGGTGAGCGACCAGGACTGGTTTTGAAAAAGACACTGTGTCCTCAAAGTCACTTAGGAGGTGAGCGAGTTGTGGTCCGTCTCTGCAGAGCTGATGGGTTTGTGGTAAATTCATAACATTTTTTTTGGAAGGACATTTGTCTGGTCATGCACGTGATCAAAGGCGATGGCTGATAAAGGATGCATTGTGTTACTGACGACGCTTAGTGTACAGAGGAAGGATGTCCCCTGAACAGGAGACTCAAGTCTGGCTAGCATGAGTATCACCCGGGGCAAACATCCAGGGAGTGAGCGGGTGCAGATTGAGGGAGGAGTTGGTGATTCACTAGCGGATTCCACGGATTGTAAAATTCATTGTAATTAATTTGTAATGAAAGAAATCTGTACATAATTTCCCCCTCTGTACTGCCGATGTGCAATTGTGTGCATGTGCACGTCAGTTTGTGTGTGTGTGTGTGAGAGAGAGAGAGTGTGAGAGAGAGAGAGAGAAAGAGAGAGAGAGTCAAGTGTTACAGAAAAACAAAATATGATAGACATTAACTACAGTTGGTTTTCGCGTCAAATACAAAGAAAAACTGAAAAGCGACGTGACCAACACTTAACCAAGGTCACCACAGTTGGGAGAGAGCGGTTTAACACTTGACTAAAAGAGACGGATGAAACGAATTATATAATTAAATTATATAAACGTACGCTACACAAATTACACTTGCGGGGAATAAAAAGCTAATTCTTCGAGTAGTCCCAAATCAACATTCAGGGAAAGTCCAATATCAACTGAAAGAAAAATTAAGTACACACCGCAGCAGGTGTAAAACTTCCTCGTAGGCTATTGTGACGAGTATGCGCACTGCGCTAACAGACTGGAAGCGAGGCGTATGTGTTTTTAAAGAGCTACTCTTCCAGCTGACCTCGCTGCGTCAGCGAGTAATCTGTGCGGCCTTCGGTCTATGCATCTCGTCTCAGATAATGAAACCTTTGCGTCATGACAGCTGTGAATTTGTTAAGCAATCACAAAAATCATCCTAATGTAATGTTTTAGCGTTTTTTGCACACCTGAGAGCCATGAAACCCACACAGTTGAAGCAACTTGGAAACCACAAGTAAAATGTCGTCTGCACTGAACAACCAGAAGAGGTGTAGTTATGGTAAAACCGGAAGACAAGAAGCTACGAAATGAATTTCTTTATATGCGTTTGAAATTGTACAGATAAAATAATTTTTCGGAAAACAACGCTTGCCTCTCGCTGAAACTGGATTCTGCGAGTTTTTTTTCTTCATAATTCAACCTGTGACATGCTTCTACCTTCCGGCGCAAACTGAAAAAAAAGGTTATCGACTCAGCTATTACCCCCCCCCCCCCCCCCCCCCCGCGCGCGCCTGGTGGGATTTTATATTTCTCCAAGGTCCACTTTCGAGTAAATAATATATCTGGGGAAAAGGGGAGGAAGTGTCTTTATATACCCCCCCCCCCCCCCCCCCCCCCCCCCCCCCGCCTGATGGGATTTTATCTTTCTCTACGGTCCACTTCGAGTAAGTAATATGTTTGGGGAAGAAGGGAGGAGATGTCTTACGTACGATTCACATTCTAGTAAACATGGCCTTATTTTGAACCTTTTTTTGACCCTGACCCCCCCCCCCCCCCCCCCCCCCCCCCCCCCCCTTCCTCCCTATCCAGTCCCCCGTAATCATCGTTTGTCACGGTCTTTCCAATATTTACCTCACAATCAAGACTACAATTCCTAAAAGATTACGTTTTAATGAGTGCAATTTCTTTTTTGTGACATTGGATGTTACATTCTGCCCCGTCCGCCTCCTCCCCCTTCTCTCCACCCATGTCCACTTCCTCAATCCAGTTCCTTCCATCTTCGTGGTTAACGTGAGGTGGTTCGGAGTGTGTGTGTGTGTGTGTGTGTGTGTGTGTGTGTGTGTGTGTGTGTGTGTGTACAATATGTCTGTTTTTCACCAAGGGCTAAAGAACTAACTAGCCAGCCAGACATCCTTATTTTTCCTTTTTGTTTTTTTTTTTTTTTCCCCTTTGTTTTCTATTGTACGATTGGTGCAATAACAGTCATTGCTTGTGTTTTTGTATCTCCGTCAATCCGTCTCTTTATCCCCCTGGCTCTCACTTAGTGCTTTCTAGCGCACAGAGAAATCTTGTTGTTTGTTTGTTTGTTTGTTTTACTCTTTATGCGCCAGAATACCTGTCCTGTCTCCCTCTGAGACAGCTACAATGGACAAGAAGCCAGAAACAGACAGGAAAACACGGAACCGAGCAGACAATCAAGGGAGTTAATAATGTAGAGAAAGTGGGCAACGGCACAAAGAGAGGGGAAGACAGAAAGAGATAGAAAGACAGGAAAAGTATTCAAAGGAAGGAGGAAGCAGTAGGAAACAAATAGAAAAGTTTGGTAGAGTGTGACTATCGAAAAAAGGCATTGTTTAGGGTCTATGTCTACTTTTGATCCGAGTCTTATTGTAGGTCGAGGTTACACGCTGTACGGCCGTACAAACAAGTTCAACTGAAATCTGAAAGGCACTTCACTTCAGATGAAGAGCCAATGGAAAAAGGCGCACAGGAACTGAAAGACGACCTGCGGAAGAACATCACCAGGAACATGTGCTTCAAGGAGCAATCAGCACGGTAGTCCAGATATATGAGAAGAGACCGTGACATATTGAGAGAGAGAAAAAAAAAAAAAAGACATACAACCGTGAGACAATCATAATAACCCACACGACGGACCGTCCATCACATGAAAATCAGCCAGCATCCTAAACGTCACCGACTGTCAGAAGTGTAGGAGGGTTCACAGTAGCATCCTAGACGTCACCGACTGTCAGAAGTGTAGGAGGGTTCACAGTAGCATCCTAGACGTCACCGACTGTCAGAAGTGTGAGAGGGCTCACAGTAGCATCCTAGACGTCACCGACTGTCAGAAGTGTAGAGAGGGTATCACAGTAGCATCCTAAACGTCACCGACTGCCAGAAGTGTGGGAGGGTATAAAGTAGCATCCTAAACGTCACCGACTGTCAGAAGTATGGGGAGGGTATACAGTAGGTCGAACGGCGTAGACACCACAGAAACAATTCTACGGATATGCAGACGAGATCATAATTACATTATGACCCAGATACATATTAGAGCCTAGACAGACAGAGTGACAGACAGAGAGAAAGACAGAGAGACAGACAGAGAGACAGATAGACAGAAAGACAGCCAGCCAGTCAGAAAGACAAACACATAGAGACAGACAGATAGACAGAAAGCAAGACAGCCAGAACGACAGACACACAGACAGACAGACAGCCAGCCAGAAAGACAGACAAACAGGCAGACTGAAGACGCGATAGTGGCCAACACTGTAATGACAGAGGACACAATATCACCGACATGCTTTCCACAGCCTCTGAACAGCTCTGTTATCCCAGCTGAGCTGCCAGGAAGCGTCTGTGAGACAGTCTGGTGCCATCACGTACAGACGGATTCATAAGGATTTTTTTAAAACTTTGTCAATCATCCTTGGGAAAAGGTCAACGAAAAAAGCAACAACAAAAAAAAGCAAAGCAAAAACAAACCGGAGGGCAAACGGTGGTCATGGTGTGTGTGTGTGTGCGCGCGCGCGCGCGCGCGCGCGCGTGTGTGTGTGTGTGTGTGTACGTGTGTACGAAACCATATATATATATATATATATATATATATATATATATGTGTGTGTGTGTGTGTGTGTGTGTGTGTGTGTGTGTGTGTGTGTGTGTGTGTGTGATAAAAAGACTAATGCGAAACGTTTGACAAGCAAGGCTTTGGTGATTTCCTCTTCTCTCCACTCTGATATCACCCCTCCTCCCCCGCTCCCCCTTGCAGACCACTGCACTATCAACACCACAGAATGATGAAAAGGGGCAGCGCGGAGAAAGAAGGTTTCTTTCACTTTTAATGCTCTTGATCTTCCATACAAACACACACTAGTCTTTTCAGAGGCGGTGGCTTGGAAGGAAACCCAACTATTGACGGCGATTTCATCCCACCACTGTCAAATGGTAGTGTCGTTGGTGGGTCCTTTGATGTGTGCACAACGTCAATAGCCCACAGACGCAGAACATTTCAGGAGTAAATTCAGTCTCCATCTGACAATACCCACAGCTTCCAATGCCGCGTGTCCCATGTGTCCTGTCCCTGCATTTCTGTCCATCTGACAATGCCCCCAGTCCTGTTCCTATATTTCTGTCCATCTGAAAATGCCCCCAGTCCTGTCCCTGTATTTATATCCATCTGACAATGCCCACAGTCCTGTCCCTGTATTTCTGTCCATCTGACAATGCCCCCAGTCCTGTCCCTGTATTTCTGTCCATCTGACAATGCCCCCAGTCCTGTCCCTGCCTTTCTGTCCATCTGACATGTACCACAGTCCTGTCCCTGCCTGTCTGTCCATCTGACGATGCCCACAGTCCTGTCCCTACATTTCTGTCCATCTGACAATGCCTACAGTCCTGTCCCTGCATATATGTCCAACTGACAATGTCCCCAGTCCTGTCCCTGCCATGTGCCCCAAGTGTCCTGTCCATGCATTTCTGTCCATCTGACAATACCCACAGTCCTGTCCCTGTATTTCTGTCCATCTGACAATGCCCACAGTCCTGTCCCTGTATTTCTGTCCATCTGACAATACCCACAGTCCTGTCCCTGTATTTCTGTCCATCTGACAATGCCCACAGTCCTGTCCCTGTGCATTTCTGTCCATCTGACAATACCACAGTCCTGTCCCTGCATTTCTGTCCATCTGACAATGCCCTCAGTCCTGTCCCTGCATTTCTGTCCGTCTGACAATACCCCACAGTTTCCAATGGCGCGCGTGGTACAAGTGTTCTGTCCCTGTATTTTCTGTCCATCTGACAATGTCCCCAGTGCTTTTCCCTGCCGTGTGCCCCAAGTGTCCTGTCCATGCATTTCTGTCCATCTGACAATGCCCCCAGTCCTGTCCCTGCCTTTCTGTCCATCTGACAATGGCCCCAGTCCTGTCCCTGTATTTCTGTGTATCTGACAATGCCCCCAGTCCTGTCCCTGCCTTTCTGTGTATCTGACAATGGCCCCAGTCCTGTCCCTGCCATGTGCCCCAAGTGTCCTGTCCCTGCCTTTCTGTCCATCTGACAATGGCCCCAGTCCTGTCCCTGTATTTCTATCCATCTGACAATGCCCCCAGTCCTGTCCATGCATTTCTGTCCATCTGACAATGCCCCCAGTCCTGTCCCTGCCTTTCTGTCCATCTGACAATGCCCCCAGTCCTGTTCCTATATTTCTGTCCATCTGACAATGCCCCAGTCCTGTCCCTGCCTTTCTGTCCATCTGACAGTGCCCCAGTCCTGTCCCTGTATTTCTGTCCATCTGACAATGCCCACAGTCCTGTCCCTGTATTTCTGTCCATCTGAAAATGCCCACAGTCCTGTCCCTGTATTTCTGTCCATCTGAAAATGCCCACAGTCCTGTCCCTGCATTTCTGTCCATCTGAAAATGCCCACAGTCCTGTCCCTGTATTTCTGTCCATCTGAAAATGCCACAGTCCTGTCCCTGCATTTTTGTCCATCTGACAGTGCCCACAGTCCTGTCCCTGCATGTCACGATGCCCCAGTCCTGTCCCTGCCTGACATGTGCCCCAAGTGTCCTGACAATGTCCCCAGTCCTGTCCCTGCCATGTCCATGCATTTCTGTCCATCTGACAATACCCACAGTCCTGTCCCTGCTTTCTGTCCTTCTGACAATGCCCACAGTCCTGTCCCTGCCTTCTGTCCATCTGACAATACCCACAGTCCTGTCCCTGCATTTCTGTCCGTCTGACAATGCCCACAGTTTCCAATGGCGCGTGGTACAAGTGTTCTGTCCCTGTATTTGTGTCCATCTGACAATGTCCCCAGTCCATTCCCTGCCATGTGCCCCAAGTGTCCTGTCCCTGCATTTCTGTCCATCTGACAATGCCCCCAGTCCTGTCCCTGTCTGTTCTGTGCCCCAGTCCTGTCCCTCTGACAATGGCCCCAGTCCTGTCGCTGTATTTCTGTGTATCTGACAATGCCCCAGTCCTGTCCCCTGCCTGTCTGTGTATCTGACAATGGCCCCAGTCCTGTCCCTGTATTTCTGTGTATCTGACAATGCCCCCAGTCCTGTTCCTGCCTTTCTGTGTATCTGACAATGGCCCCAGTCCTGTCCCTGCCATGTGCCCAAGTGTCCTGTCCCCTGTCTTTCTGTCCATCTGACAATGGCCCCAGTCCTGTCCCTGTATTTCTATCCATCTGACAATGCCCCCAGTCCTGTCCATGCATTTCTGTCCATCTGACAATGCCCCCAGTCCTGTCCCTGCCTTTCTGTCCATCTGACAATGCCCCCAGTACTGTCCCTGCCTTTCTGCCCATCTAACAATGCCCACAGTCCCGTCCCTGCATTTCTGTCCATCTGACAATGCCCACAGTCCTGTCCCTGTCTTTTTGTCCATCTGACAATGCCCACAGTCCTGTCCCTGCACTTCTGTCCATCTGACAATGCACACAGTCATGTCCCTGCATTTCTGTCCATCTGACAATGCCCCAAGTCCTGTCCCTGCATTTCTGTCCATCTGACAATGCCCAGAGCCCTGTCCCTGCATTTCTGTCTATCTGACAATGCCCAGAGCCCTGTCCCTGCATTTCTGTCTATCTGACAATGCCCAAAGAATCCAATGGCGCGTGGTACAAATGTCCTGTCCCTGCATTTCTGTCCATCTGACAATGCCCACAGTCCTGTCCTTGCATTTCTGTCTATCTGACAATGCGTACAGTCCTGTCCCTGCCTTTACGCCTTCTGACAATGCCCAGAGTCCTGTCCGTGCCTTTGTGTCCATCTGACAATGCCCACAGTCCTGTCCATTGCCTTTCTGTCCATCTGATAATGCCCACAGTCCTCCTGACTCTCCCTTTCTGTCCATCTGACAATGCCCACAGACCTGTCCCTGCATTTCTGTCCATCTGATAATGCTCACAGTTTCCCCTGCCATGTGCCCCAAGTGTCCTGTCCATGCATTTCTGTCCATCTGACAATACCCACAGTCCTGTCCCTGCTTGTCTGTCCATTTGACAATGCCCACAGTCCTGTCATTGCATGTCTGTCCATTTGACAATGCCCACAGTCCTGTCCCTGCATGTCTGTCCATTTGTCATGCCCACAGTCCTGTCATTGCGTTTTTGTCCATTTGACAATGCCCACAGTCCTGTCCCTGTATTTCTGTCCATCTGACAATGCCCCCAGTCCTGTCCCTGTCTTTTCTGTGTATCTGACAATGCCCCCAGTCCTGTCCCTGTCTTTTTGTGCCACATCTGACAATGCCCCCACAGTCCTGTTCCTGCCTTTTGTGTCCAACTGATAATGGTCACAGTCCTGTCTCTGCCTTTTTGTCCATCTAACAATGCCCACAGTCCTGTACCCGCATTTCTGTCCGTCTGACAATGCCCAGAGTTGTGTCCCTGCATTTCTGTTCACATGACAATGCCCAGTCCTGTCCCTGTATTTCTGCCCATCTGACAATGCCCACAGTCCTGTCCCTGCATTTCTGTCCGTCTGACAATGCCCAGAGTTGTGTCCCTGCATTTTTCTGTTCACATGACAATGCCCCAGTCCTGTCCCTGTATTTCTGTCCATCTGACAATGCCCCCAGTCCTGTCCCTGTATTTCTGTCCATCTGACAATGCCCCCCCAGTCCTGTCTCTGTATTTCTCCATCTGACAAGGTCTCATGTGTCCTGTCCTTGTATTTCTGTCCATCTGACAATGCCTCAAGTCCTGTCCCTGCATTTCCGTCCATGTGACAATACCCACAGTTTCCCATGCCACGTGCCCTAAGTGTCCTGTCCCTGTATTTCTGTCCATCTGACAATGCCCACAGTCCTGTCCCTGTATTTCTGTCCATGTGACAATGCCCCCAGTCCTGTCCCTGAATTTTTGTCCATCTGACAATGGGCCCAGTTTCCCCTGCCGCGTGCCCCATGTGTCCTGTCCCTGTTTTTTCTGTCCATGGATGAACTGATCCCGTCATGGCCCCAGAGGTGATGAACTGGTGGCAGAGAGAGAGAGAGAGAGAGAGAGAGAGAGAGAGAGAGAGAGAGGGAGGGAGGGAGAGAGAGGGGGAGGGAGGGAGAGAGAGGGAGAGAGAGCGAAGAAGGGAGGGAAGGAGAAAGATGGAGAGAGAGAGAGGGGGGGGAGGGATGGAGGAGAGAGAAGGAGGGAGGGACAGAGAGAGAGAGAGAGAGAGAGAGAGAGAGAGAGAGAGAGACAGACAGACAGACAGACAGACAGAGAGCGAGCGAGCGAGCGAGCGAGCGAGCGTGTGTGTGTGTGTGTGTGTGTGCGTGCGTGCGTGCGTGCGTGCGTGCGTGCGTGTGCGTGCGTGTGTGTGTGTGTGTGTGTGTGTGTGTGTGTGTGTGTGTGTGTGTGTGTGTGTGTGTGTGTGTGTGTGTGTGTGTGCGCGTGTGTGTGTTTTGTAAAGGCCAGTCACAAGTGGTGAAATCTTTCGGTGACTAAGTCATCATAAGTGTTTAAACGCACCTCTCTCCCCCATTCCGTAAACTATGTAGCGTTGCTTCCTCGACGGTCGCCAAGAGGTCAACAGCCACAGGACAGTGTTAATGGTCTGTGAACGACACGTCTTCTCCATGGTCTATGAACGACACATTATTTCTGGCGTAGAGATCCTGGATCCACCCTGTAAAAGACACATCCTCTCTCTGACGGATCCTGTATCCACCCTCAAAGACACGTCATCTCTGACGGAAGGGATCCTGTATCCACCCTGTCAAAGACACGTCATCTCTGACGGATCCTGTATCCATCCTGTCAAAGACACGTCATCTCTGACGGAAGGGATCCTGTATCCATCCTGTCAAAGACACGTCATCTCTGACGGATCCTGTATCCATTCTGTGAAAGACACGTCATCTTTGACATACAGATCCTGTATCCACCCTGTGAAAGACACGTCATCTCTGACGGATCCTGTATCCACTCTGTGAAAGACATTTCATCTCTGACGGAAGGGATCCGGTATCCACTCTGTGAAAGACACGTCATCTCTGACGGATCCTGTATCCACTCTGTGAAAGACACGTCATCTCTGACGGATGCTGTGTCCACCCTGTGAAAGACACGTCATTTCTAACGGAAGGGATCCTGTATCCATTCTGTAAAGGACACGTCATCTCTGACGGAAGGGATCCGGTATCCACTCTCTGTGAAAGACACGTCATCTTTGACGGATCCTGTATCCACCCTGAGAAAGACACGTCATATCTGACGGAAGGGATCTGGTATCCACTCTGTGAAAGACACATCATCTCTGACGGAAGGGATCCGATATCCACTCTGTCAGAGATACGTCATCTCTGACGGATCCTGTATCCACCCTGCCAAAGACACGTTATCGCTGACGGAAGGAATCCTGTATCCAACCTGCGAAAGACAGTCATCTCTGACGTAGAGATCCTGTATCCACCCTGTGAAAGACATGTCATCTGTGACGGATCCTGTATCCACCATGTCAAAGACACGTCATCTCTGACGGATCCTGTATCCACCCTGTCAAAGACACGTCATCTCTGACGGAAGGATCCTGTATCCACTCTGTGAAAGACACATCATCTCTGACAGATGGGATCCGGTTTGCACCCTGTGAAACGACACGTCATCTATGGCGGATCCTGTATCCACCCTGTAAAAGACACGTCATTTCTTACCTATGGATCCTGTATCCACCCTGTGAACGACACGTCATATCTGACGGATCCTCTATCCACCCTTGTGAAAGACACGTCATCTCTGACGGTATGGATCCTGTATTCACCCTGTGAACGACACGTCATCTGTGACGGATCCTGTATCTATCGTGTGAAAGACACGTCATCTCTGACGTAGAAATCCTGTATCCACCCTGTGAAGGAAACGTCATCTCTGACGGATCTTGTATCCATCCTGTGAACGACACGTCATCTGTGACGGATCCTGTATCCACCCTGTGAACGACACATCATCACTGACGTAGAGATCCTTTATCCACCCTGTGAACGACGTCATATCTGACGGATCCTGTATCCACCCTGTGAAAGACACGTCATCTCTGACGGATCCTGTATCCACCCTGTGAAAGATACGTCATCTCTGACGGATCCTGTATCCACCCTGTGAACGACACGTCATCTCTGACGGATCCTGTATCCACCCTGTGAAAGACACGTCATCTCTGACGGATCCTGTATCCACCCTGTGAAAGATACGTCATCTCTGACGGATCCTGTATCCACCCTGTGAACGACACGTCATCTCTGACGGATCCTGTATCCACCCTGTGAAAGACACGTCATATCTGACGGATCCTGTATCCACCCTGTGAAAGACACGTCATCTCTGACGGATCCTGTATCCACCCTGTGAAAGATACGTCATCTCTGACGGATCCTGTATCCACTGTGAACGACACGTCATCTCTGACGGATCGTGTATCACCTGTGAAAGACACTTCATCTCTGACAGAAGGGATCCTGTATCCACCCTGCGAAAGACACGTCATCTGTGACAGAAGGAATCCTGAGTTCCTCGTTATCAGCACGGATCTGGATCTGCAACCAACGGAATCGTTTCCTTCTGGAAATGCATTCCATGTCTCCATCCAGTCTGGTTCCAATCCATGGGGCAGTCTTTAATGTGGCCTGGCTGAGAGATAAACACAGAGACCGACTGAGATAGGTAGACATTGACCTCCCCTTGTGGAGGAGAAACACTCCCTGAATGTCATACCCATACCGGAAGTTTCCTTTTCTTTCTTTTTTGTTTTCTTTTCTGTTTACTTTTTTTCTTTTTTTCTTTTCTTTTCTGTTTCCTTTTCTTTCTTCTTTTTTTTTGTCGTCAATCTGTTCCAATCATCTTCAAAGCAGGCACTCAAGACCCCCGCCTTCCACTCATGATCGAACTGCACTGGCTTCCAGTCTCAGGGAGAATTGACTTCAAAGCTGCACGCATGCGTCGGCTGATCTCCTCACTGACTGGCCAGGGACGTAGAGGTTAACACTTTTCCTCTCCTCTCGGCTCATGATGCGCCTTGCACTGGCTTCCAGTCTCAGTGAGAATTCAATGCAAAGCTGTATGGTTCTGTAAGCTGGTCCCGTGTGTCAACAGAGCGGTGAAGGCACAGTTCTCTTCTGAGGTTAGGAGTAGAGATGCCTACATCAGTCCACCCCCTCATGATATCCCTGGAGGACGGTCCCCCCCACAGAGCGGTCTTGGACAAGGAGGCAGGCTACGTTTCATGCCCACCCTCCACAGTACCTTCCAGAACGGAACTGGGCAGGGAGGTGTATGTCTATCTTCAAGGGTACCGTGCAGGGTGGAGTTGAACAGGGAGTGATGGTGAAACGACTATGCATTACCCACTGTACACTGTGGAACGGTGGGAGTCAGGGAGTTATGGAGTTATGTCCACCCTATGTAGCACCTTCGAGAATGGTCCTGGGAAAGCGAGTCATGGTGAGATACATGTCCATCTTCAAGCGTTCTATTCAGAATAATGCTGGACAGGAAGTCATGGTGAGATACATGTCCACCCTCCACTGTACCCTGTAGAATGGTCCTGGACAGGGAGTCATGGTGAGATACATGTCCACCCTTCACTGTACCCTGTAGAATGGTCTCGGACAGCGAGTCATGGTGAGATACATGTCCACCCTCCACTGTACCCTGTAGAATGGTCTTGGACAGGAGTCATGGTGAGATACATGTCCACCCTCCACTGTACCCTGTAGAATGGTCCTGGACAGCGAGTCATGGTGAGATACATGTCCGCCCTCTACTGTACCCTGTAGAATGGTCTTGGACAGGGAGTCATGGTGAGGTACATGTCCACCCTCCACTGTACCCTGTAGAATGGTCTTGACAGGGAGTCATGGTGAGGTACATGTCCACCCTTCACTGTACCCTGTAGAATGGTCCTGGACAGCGGTCATGGTGAGATACATCCGCCCTCTACTGTACCCTGTAGAATGGTCTTGGACAGGGAGTCATGGTGTAGAATGTCCACCCTTCACTGTACCCTGTAGAATGGTCTTGGACAGGGAGTCATGGTGAGGTACATGCCCACCCTCTACTGTACCCTGTAGAAATGGTCGTGGACAGGGAGTCATGGTGAGGTACATGTCCACCTTCCACTGTACCCTGTAGAATGGTCGTGGACAGGGAGTCATGGTGAGGTACATGTCCACCCTCTACTGTACCCTGTAGAATGGTCTTGGACAGGGAGTCATGGTGATACATGTCCACCCTCCACTGTACCCTGTAGAATGGTCCTGGACAGCGAGTCATGGTGAGATACATCCGCCCTCCACTGTACCCTGT
>JADBJO010003778.1:207500-212500 GCA_016801955.1 Conus betulinus
ACTGACGGTAATACTAACCAACAAATAGTGACATACATGTAATGACGCACGCGCGAACGTGTGCTCTAAAGAAATATTCGTGTGGGTGATGATTTGTTTATACTATTTTGGAGAAACTACCCTTGATAAAGCAGAGTTGTTGCTGCTTATAAACTTATTCGTGAAGGAAGGAAAATAGCTTAAAAAAATTGTGTGTGTGTGTGTGTGTGTGTGTGTGTGTGTGTGTGTGTGTGTGTGTGTGTGTGTGTGTGTGTGTGATCGCGTGCGAGAAATTGTGAAACTGACACTTTTACCAACCAACACACTGTAACACACCAGGCGCACGTATCCATGCATTTACGCACACACACGCGCGCGCACACACATACAACCGCCAACACCACCACCACCACCGCCACCACCACCATTTCCACAACAACTGCCATCACCACCACGACCAGAACCACCATCACCACACCACAGACACGGACACCCAGAAGCACACACGTGACAAGGAGGAAGCTAATCATGTCTGTCTTCCGATTATTCATTTCTACTTCCCCTTCAAGTCAGCGCCAAACTGATGGCCATCACAAGCATTGCAAATACAATGGGAAGATAATTCATGGGTCAAAAATCAAAGCATGTGGAGCAGCAGCAGAGACAACAGCACAAAAATAGCTGACAAAAACCGAAACACACACACACACACACACACACACACACACACACACACACACACACACACACACGCACACGCGCACACACACACACACACACACACACACACACACACACACACACACACACACACACGCATACACACACACACTCGTACGCACGCACGCACGCACGCACACACACGCAAACACACACACACACACACACACACACACACACACACACACACACACACACACACACACACAACTCTCAATTGTCCGATCAGTTGTTGAAAGTCATATCGTCTATCAGCATGCATTGCGCACTTACATGTTCGTACCAGTTTTCGCGGGCAGATCTGTCAAGCGTTTCACACAGAAGCCATTTCCTGTCATTGTGAATGCTAATCACGCCAAAGATATTACTGTGTATCGGTGGCAACATGTTCCAATCTTCGCCACCAGCGAAAGTGAAACTTGCTTCGTACAGCTCTGTACCTGCTTTAAAGGGCAGCAACCCTGAGCAAGTCATGGTCGTTTTGCTACTCAACCACTGACATGAAGATATTGAGGGCATATATGGTGATTGATGCTGTGCGTGAGGATCAAGGTGCTGTGTATCTGACAGACATGAAGATATTGAGGGCATATATGGTGATTGATGCTGTGCGTGAGGATCAAGGTGCTGTGTATCTGACAGACATGAAGATATTGAGGGCATATATAGTGATTGACGCTGTGCGTGAGGATCAAGGTGTTAGGTATCTGACTGATGAGCGGGGAGGCAGTGTGATCAAAACAGGTCTGGCTTGTGTTGAAAAATCAGACTGCATGTCGCGCAGCAGAACATCTGAACGGCTCGTTTCTCTCTAAAAAAAAAAACAAACCAAAAAATAACAACACAAGAAATAAAACAAATCAACACAAAACAAAACAAAACCCTGGTTTTAATTACTGTTGTGGCGTATTGTATCAAAACGAGCTGAATGAAGATTTAAAAAAAAAAACCATACGTCTGGACTGTTCCACGAGAAAATGGCTGAACTCTATTAAGGCAAATGAAACAAACTGCAGCGTTACCGGAACACGACGAAAAAGCGGAAGAGCACACAAAACAAAGTGTGAAGTAACGCACTTTAATGCACAACACAAAACAAGACAAGAAATTTTCGGCAATAAAGGAGGAGCCACGAATGAGGTGATGCCAGGAGAGACTGTCGTCAGTGATGACGCCCGACACACTATTTCTTTTCACTTAATTTACGAGATGAACTGCATGTATCATCTTCTTCATGTTGTGTCTTTTTTTCTTTTTCCTTTTTCCCTTTTTCTTTTCCCTTCTTTAATCCTTCATGCCTTTTTCTTTCCTTTCTTTCTTTTTTTCTTTTTGAGCGCGGATGTTCACATAGATAATGTCTTGTCAGGAAGAGCAAGCACATCGGTCAGGTTTTGTGCTAATATTCAAATGATGATTGATTTCCTTGATATTATGACTAGCCTAAACTTAGTATATTAAGCTAATGAATTACAAACTGCATTTCTGAAAGGATGAACGACGTTTTTTTTTTTAGGAATAGTGAGAATAACAGATGGCATCAAACTATATGTGAGGTACTCTCATTGGCAAACATAGAAACCCGCGTAGAAGGAAAACGACCGAGTATTGTTTGACAGACAAAATATGGAAAAAAGAGTCGGTTTTCTCGCTCGCTAATGCCATGTCATATAAACTGTCAGTAGTGTGTTGTGATATATTAAAACAAAAGTTTTTGTTATGAGATGGATAGATAGACAGATATCCCTACTGAAATGTACATTCCCTACCCCATTCACACACACACACACACACACACACACACACACACACACACACACATACACTCACTCACTCACACACACTCACACTCACACTCACACACACACACGCACACGCACAGACACGCACACACACGCACCACACACACACACACACACACACACACACACACACACACACACTTCAATTCAATTCATTTCAATTCAAATTTAATCCTTTGGCCCCTGTTGGGGCATGGAGGATACAAATGTAACAAAGAGAAATATGAAACTCACTCAGAACAATGTGTGAACATAGTTGCGAAATGCTGAATTCTGGTGAACTGTAATGATCTCATTAAACATTGAGGGCATATATGGTGATTGATGCTGTGCGTGAGGATCAAGGTGTTGTGTATCTGACAGACATGAAGATATTGAGGGCATATATGGTGATTGACGCTGTGCGTGAGGATCAAGTGTGTATCTGACAGACATGAAGATATTGAGGGCATATATGGTGATTGATGCTGTGCGTGAGGATCAAGGTGTGTATCTGACAGACATGAAGATATTGAGGGCATATATGGTGATTGACGCTGTGCATGAGGATCAAGGTGCTATGTATCTGACAGACATGAAGATATTGAGGGCATATATGGTGATTGATGCTGTGCGTGAGGATCAAGGTGCTGTGTATCTGACAGACATGAAGATATTGAGGACATATATGGTGATTGATGCTGTGCGTGAGGATCAAGGTGTTAGGTATCTGACTGACTGATGAGCGGGGAGGCAGTGTGATCAAAATAGGTCTGGCTTGTGTTGAAAAATCAGACTGCATGTCGCGCAGTCTTCTTTTTTTTTAAATCTTCATTCAGCTCGTTTTGATAGGTGGTGACAGAATCTACAGAACATGGTTCGGGTGATGACAGAATCTATAGAACATGGTTCGGGTGGTCACACACACACACACACACACACACACACACACACACACACACACACACACACACACACACTATGCGGCAGTACCTACCCAATTTTCAGTTACCAAATAATCCTACAATTGATGATTTTAAGACTCTGACTTCTAATCATTCATTTTTGGCTAATGTATCAAAATGTTTACTTCGCAGTCCTATCGATTCATTAGTATGAGATTTCAGTATTTGTTAAGCAAACATTGTTTATGCTGTTCATGTTCACTGATTTAAGCTTTATTTTCAATCATGTTTTTTCTTTTGTATAATAATATCAATGTCATCTTGATGTATATCATTTACAAATATCACAATCGTCTAAAAACACGCCATGTGAAAAGACGTAAAACTAAAAACAAACAAACACACACACACACACACACACACACACACACACACACACACACACACACACACACACACACACACACACACACACACACACACACACCACACCAGCAGCAGCAGCAGCAGCAGCAGCTACTTTCCTGTTGTCAAGCTCTTTCAACCAAGATGAATCTCTGATCCAGCTGACAGCCGTTTGACATGAAGGGAGTGTGCTGCAGCCGTACTGACTGACTCATAAGCACACGTCCATGTTTCTCAATGAACGATGACATGGTAGTACAACACCGTTTCAAGGACTCGGAGACACAGCATTGTAGCCAAAGTGCGCTATGATTATTTCGCTCATTCCCCTTATTTCGCTCATTCCCATTATTTCGCTCATTCACATTCCTTTTATGTGTAAAGGAAGACCTTTTGGGAGTTTTAAATACTTTCGGAAAATGGTTTGTTTTAGATAATAAAAGATTGAAGAGATTGGTGACAGAATCTACAGAACATGGTTCGGGTGGTGACAGAATCTACAGAACATGGTTCGGGTGGTGACAGAATCTACAGAACATGGTTCGGGTGGTGACAGAATCTGCAGAACATGGTTCGGGTGGTGACAGAATCTGCAGAACATGGTTTGGGTGGTATCAATATTTTAATATCTTAGATAATAAAAGTTTGAAGAGTTTGGTGACAGAATCTACAGAGCATGGTTCGGATGATGTCAGTATTTTAATATTTTAGATAATAAAAGTTTGAAGAGATTGGTGACAGGATCTACGAAACGTGGTTCGGGTGATGTCAGTATTTTAATATTTTAGATAATAAAAATTTGAAGAGATTGATGACAGAATCTACAGAACATGGTTCGGGTGATGTCAGTATTTTGCAACCAATATCATCAAAACTGCGTGGATTGTCTTGTTCCTGTTTATTTGTTTGCTCGTTCGTTCGTTTGTTTGTTTATAAGATGACAGATATCAAAAACCCTTCATGACTAGCAAGAAGGGGGTCCATCTTTCTGCGTGGCAACTGCTTTTTGTAAATTGGTAAAGTCAAAAAGACAAGTTTTATTTACATTTGCGTTTTGAATGCCTTCACGAAGAGATTATTTGCATTAATAATGTTGAACCAGTGGAAACAAGGTTACAATAATTTCATAAAGCATCATCTGATGATAAGTAAATGTCTATATTCCAAAGCCACACGGCTTCTAGTTTAAAAAAAGATAAATAGACTAACTGGA
>JADBJO010003778.1:225000-228840 GCA_016801955.1 Conus betulinus
ACAATACATGGCCGATCATTGTAAACATTAGCAGGTATGTTTATTATGGGTTACGAATAATGCCCGATGTTTGAGTTTACCGTTATAGCCGTTACTAACGGCTGCGACGGCCTGTAATAGTTTTTCTTCTTTATGGAATATCTGAGAAAGTACTTGGCCGATCTTTCTGAAAATTATCAAGTATGTTCATTATGGATCACGGATGATGTCGGATGTTTTAGTTTACCATTATAGCCGCTATAACTGGGCTATAACAGCCCATAACGGTTTTTTCTTCTTTATGGAATATCTCAGAAAGTACTCGGCCGATGTTTCTAAAAATTTGTTGTTATGTTTTGTTATGGGCGACTTATGATTCCCGGCATTTTAGTTTACCGTTGTAGCCGTTACTAACGGCTGTAACGGCCATAATCGTTTTTTTTTTTATGGAATATCTCAGAAAGTACTTGGCCGATCTTTCTGAAAATTTGTAGGCATGTTCATTATGGTTCACGGATCATGCCCCGACGTTTTAGTTTTACCGTTATAGCCGTTACTAATGGCCCACAATGGTTTTCGTCTTGATGGAAAATCTCAGAAAGTTCTTGGCCGATCTTTCTGAAAATGTGTAAGTTTGTTCATTTTAGGTCACAGAAGATGGCTGATGTTTACCAGAATAGCCATTACGAAGGTTACACCAGCCCAAGACGGTTTTACCTCTTTATGGAATATATCACGCGTATTCAGGATAAACTGGGAGTACGTTTATATGCTTTGCATCTTGTTTCCTCTCTTTGTCTGTCTGCTTGCCTCCGTGCCCCCCCCCCCCCCCCCCCCCCCCGCCCCCTCACTCCCCCATCTGTGTGTGTGTGTGTGTGTGTGTGTGCGTGCGTGCGTGCGTGCGTGCGTGCGTGCGTGCGTGCGTGCGTGTGAGTGTGTGAGTGTGTGCGCGCGCGCGCGCAAACACACACACACACACACACACACACACACACACACACACACACACACATCATCCATCCATCCATCCACCCATCCATCCATCTATCTATCTATCTATGGGACGCTAAAGGGGGAACACGCGTGCACACTGGCATTATGAAGAATGAGCAGGACGGAATCAGAATCTTTGTGCCAGAGAAGAAGACGACACACTATCAGACGAACATGAAAACGCAGGGGGAAAAAATCCTGTGATCTTGAAATTGCATTCGTGCCTGGCAGCCATTCTTCTGACTGCTGCTCGCTTCCATGCTTTTGTGTTTTTTTTTTCATTATGTTTCTGTCCTATGACTTTCTTTGAGGTTCAAACTATGATTCTCCTTTGAATAGAAATCATTACTGCATGATTAATGATTTTTGTGTGTACCGAAATAGTTTCAGCATTAGTTTTCATGACATTGGATAACCTTGAGACAGAGACAGGAAAGAAAGAGAGTGGATGAGAGAGAGAGAGAGAGAGAGAGAGAGAGAGAGAGAGAGAGAGAGAGAGAGAGAGAGAGGAGGGATGGAGAGGGGGTAGATGGGTCCGGGTAGACACATAGGCAGCATACACAAACTCAGACAAGAGCATCCATGAGAGGATAGACAAATGGTAAAGACGAACGACCCTAGGCAGAACTAGCAAAGAAATAAGACTGAAGACGTAATGACCCCTAGACAGAATTAGAGAAGAGATAAGACTGAAGACGTGATGACCCTAGACAGAATTAGAGAAGAGATAAGACTGAAGACGTAATGACCCTAGACAGAATTAGACAAGAGATAGGACTGAAGACGTAATGACCCTAGACAGAATTAGAGAAGAGATAAGACTGAAGACGTGATGACCCTAGACAGAATTAGAGAAGAGATAAGACTGAAGACGTAATGACCCTAGACAGAATTAGAGAAGAGATAAGACTGAAGACGTAATGACCCCTAGACAGATTTAGAGAAGAGATAAGACTGAAGACGTAATGACCCTAGACAGATTTAGAGAGAGAGATAAGACTGAAGACGTAATGACCCTAGACAGAATTAGAGAAGAGATAAAGCTGAAGAAGGAAGGGCCATAAACAGAACTAGAGAAGAGCAGTAGATAAGGCTGAAGACGGAAGGACCATTGACAGAACTAGAGAAGAGATCAGAGGCAAGATAGAACGACCATAGACAGAACGAGAGAAGGCATCAGGGTGAAGATAGAATGACCATAGACAGAACGAGAGGAGAGATCAGAGTAAAGGTAGAGTGACCATAGACAGAACGAGAGAAGAGATCAGGGTGAAGATAGAATGACAGTAGACAGAACGAGAGAAGAGATCATAGTGAAGAAGAGAATGACCATAGACAGAACGATTGAAGAGATCATAGTGAAGATAGAATGACCATAGACAGAACGATTGAAGAGATCACAGTGAAGAGAGAATGACCATAGACAGAACGAGAGAAGAGATCAGGTGAAGACAGAATGACCATAGACAGAACGATAAATCAGGGTGAAAATAGATTAACCATAGACAGAAGGAGAGAAGAGATCAGAGTGAAAATAGAATGACCATAGACAGAAGGAGAGAAGAGATCAGGGTGGAAATAGAATGACCGTAGACAGAAGGGGAGAAGAGATCAGGGTGAAGATAGAATGACCATAGACAGAACGAGAGAAGAGATCAGGATGAAGATAGAATGACCATAGATAGAAGGAGAGAAGAGATCAGTGTGAAGATAGAATGACCATAGACAGAAGGAGAGAAGAGATCAGGTGAAAGATAGAATGACTATAGATAGAAGGAGAGAAGAGATCAGGGTGAAAGATAGAATGACCATAGACAGAAGGAGAGAAGAAATTAAGATGAAGATAGAATGACCATAGACAGAAGGAGAGAAGAGATCAGAGTGAAAATAGAATGACCATAGACAGAAGGAGAGAAAAGATCAGGGTGGAAATAAGAATGACCATAGACAGAAGGGAGAAGAGATCAGGGTGAAGATAGAATGACCATAGACAGAACGAGAGAAGAGATTAAGAGGAAGATAGAATGACCATAGACAGAACGAGAGAAGAGATTAAGATGAAGATAGAATGACCATAGACAGAACGAGAGAAGAGATCAGGATGAAGATACAATGACCATAGACAGAAGGAGGAGAAGAGATCAGAGTGAAAATAGAATGACCATAGACAGAAGGAGAGAAGAGATTAAGAGGAAGATAGAATGACCATAGACAGAACGAGAGAAGAGATCAGGGTGAAGATAGAATGACCGTAGACAGAACGAATGAAGAGATCAGGGTGAAGATAGAATGACCATAGACAGGAGGAGAGAAGAGATCAGGGTGAAGATAGAATGACCATAGACAGGAGGAGAGAAGAGATCAGGGTGAAGATAGAATGACCATAGACAGGAGGAGAGAAGAGATCAGGGTGAAGATAGAATGACAATAGACAGGAGGAGAGAAGCGATCAGGGTGAAGATAGAATGACCATAGACAGAACTGGAGAGGCACTGGGAGAGAACTCAGACCTCAGTCACGATTAAACTGACATTGAATTTCCCCTGTGATGTAGGCCACAACCAGAACGTGAGCCAAAACTAACAAACAAACAAACAATCGAACAAACAAAGAAAACAGACAAATAGCAAGCAAACAACAAACTAAACAGGGTGAAAACACATAGGGGTCAGTCGTTAATCCCCCCCCCCCCCCCCCCCCCCCCCCCCCACACACACACACACACACACCTCCACCTCTTTGTTTGTTTTGTTTGCTTTTTTTGTTTTTTTTACAAAAGTACAAGTAATTTCAGAGAGGCGATAAATGAACAAATATTCTGTTGCCAAGGGAACTAAATCGTACCAAGCACGGTCCGAGGTATTTTTA